>JAPYYT010003175.1:0-13900 GCA_030522565.1 Ceratosolen corneri | reverse complement strand
TCCCCCCTCCCTCCCACCCACCCTGGTCCGTGCTGTCGTGCGAGGATGTGGCACATTGGTAAGTAGTGAGTCCCTGCTCCTGCTGCTGCTGCTTCGGCTGCTTCGACTGCTGCTGCTGCTCCTATTGCTGCTCCTATTGCTGCCATTACTGTTGTTGTTACTGCTACTTCCATCGTCGCTACCGCTACCTCCATCTCACCGTCTATCCATCTAGAGCATTCCTTCTTCGTCGTTGTCTCGTTCGACCCCCCTCCCCCTCCCCACCACCCTGGCCCCCTGGTTCCGGGCCCCCTCCTTCCGCCCCTCTCCCACGCTGTTCGGTGCTGCGTATATGTGTTCCGCCAACTACCACTGCCAGCCCCGCTACGTCGCTGCAACCCCGTGAGTCGCTTCTGCGCCACTGCTTGAGGGACTGTGACGATGACGACAACGACGACGACGACGGCGACGGCGAGGTCGTGGGTCAAGGTCGTCACCATAGGCAAACCAACTCCACGGAGCATCTCGTACAACTGTCTCCTTTCCATCCGCGAGTCTCGAAACAGCTGTTCGTCTTTTGACGCCTTGCCCACTTCCTGATTATTAGTGTCGGCTTATTCGGGGACTCGCCACTCTACTACTCCTTCCCTTCCCGACGACTCTTCGCCCGCCGAGAGCGAGCTTACACTTTTGGAATGCGTTTATAGTCGTTACAAAGGCGGCAGGCTCGGCTGATTTGGCTCGGGCTACCGTTGACTTCTTCGTTTTCCTTTCTCCCATGTTTTCTACTTTTCCTCATCTACTCTTCAACTTTCCACGGGGTGAGAGCATCTCGCACTCCTCGAGATGTACACCTGACCCACTTATCATGTTATCGCCTCTTGGAAATTTGATTGCAATGGTGGTGGTGGTGGTGTTTTGGAGCGTCGTGCCTTCGTATTTGACGCGATTGCGTGAGAAGTAGGCCAAAAGTTACAAACGAGAATTCGAGTTCCATTCATTGCTGGGCTTCGCAGTACTCTCCTCTCGATCCCTCTTCTTACGGCATCGCCAATGTTAATGTCATTAAAATACATAACGTGAGTGCCGAGCTAGCCAAGTGCTGCATGGGCTTACTTCATTCTGGTGGATGTTTTTTAGCTCGATAATAGGTTTATAAGGTAATAAAACTATTTGTTAAATTTGTCGCGATAGCGAGGAGAGCCACGTACAAGAGGCCGAGAGTATTTGTGCTAATTTTCCAGCAGACTCGCTTTCGTTGCGTGATATTTAATTTTGTTGTTGTTGTACTTTTAATGTTCATATGAAGCGCTATAGAGCGAGCTCATTTATTATTCCATTTGCTTATATGCGTTCGCTACGTGGACAATTCCTTGCTATTTGCTACGTTTGCGTACATTATTTCCTAGGCGCAGATTCGAGACTGCTGATGTTTTACAACGGGGATCATACGCTTAAGGCCATAAGACTTAATTAGGTTGGCTTAGAAATGAAAGTTCAAAGTGTATCGAACTATCTCTATTCACTTCATTAGCTGCTAGTCAATTGCAAAAAAAATTATAGCAATTATTGTTCTGTATCTTATCGGTTTTCCATTTTACTGCAAGATGTTGTATCCATTTCAATAATGATAACGTGCCTTCTTTCCCCCCCCCCCTTTAAAAGCAAGATTTTGTGTGTCACTTTTGCGCACTTCTACTTCGCGACTTCGATCGAACTTTACGATCGTAATGCAGATACCAAATATTATGCGGCTTAAAATGATTGTACTTAAAATTTGTCTCGATACTTAAAACTTGTTTCGATGATCGATCTCAGCAGCCAATATAATAAATACTATAATCATTGTCTAATATATATGATTGCAAATCAAAATGTTTAATAATGATATTAACAACAACACGTATTATTCAGTTGATATGATATGCGTCGTGATATATGCAATCAACATCATGTTTAGTTATATCAAATGAGCGTTGCTCATTTGCTCATGAGAGTTGTAGGAAAAATTTGAATTTCCAATTACGTAGAGTCTACGTGAAAAATATGTAAAGCATATTTTCGTTTATCTATTGTTTCCCATTGGCATTCGTAATATCGTAGATTTCTGTTGAGCGTCGTCAAGAAAGTATCGTAGCCTAATATGTTTATATTATCTTATCGGATTTAATTACATAGTTGTTACGAATGAAGCGAATTTATTTCGTATGTTTTAACTCGGACGTCTTTCTAGACTTGATGGGCGAGAGTAGATAATGTTAATGAGCTCGGTGTCAAATTGCCTTTATTTTTTGTGATTACCTGGTCGAAGCATAATTTCAGGCCTCCAGTAAAATTATGAGAATAAAAACTAAATATAGATTTTTTTTCATGTCGACGCGGATGTCATTTCTGCATTACTATTTTTATATTATTGCGGTTTTAAGCATTAAAAAAACTTCCTAATCGACGAAATGATAACTTTTTGGCTGGGAATTCCTACGTAATTTTAGCGCTAATAATTAAATGTTTATAGTATATAAGCCAATTATTCACTTACTTTCTTATACGACTTTTAATATTCTAGTGAATGTGTGTGCGGATGCGCGTGTGCCTAGGCACCTCATATCTATACAATTAAGCATAAATAATATTTGCTGAAAACGGAAATATTTAACAATTAACCAAGGCATTATCGTATTTTTATACTTTATTATTGTTTCCAAAATAAACGTATAGCAATGAAAATGTTGTATTTTAAGCTTTACGCTTACTGTTTATTATTTTTAAATAATTGATGCATTCAAATGAATTTCCGAATCTTATATAACTATGAAAAATGTCTAATTGACATTCCACAATAATCGAATATATTTACACGAGCTCTTATTAATTTCCTAATCTAATTAACATCAATAGCATCGTACTTTCTAATAAACGTTCTCACGTTAAGCAAATATTAACATAAATATTATAATATTACTCGCCATCGTAGATGGTTGATGTTTCATTTTTAATGAATCCGCCACAACAATTTATCGCCAAAAGCAATGCAGCAAATGCCAGAAAAATAGCACTGGTACTTTTACGTAATCATTTTTATAATAATACACGCTGCTGTAAGTGTGGGGATACGAATAAACGCGAGTAAAAGTAAAAAGGTATTTGCTTAATATTATTTTTCATTCGTCAGGTGGAGATGGCACATACCATCTCAAGGTCCTGGTGCCAGGAGTGGCTGCTGGAGCCATCATCGGCAAAGGCGGTGAAACGATCGCCCAGCTGCAAAAGGATACAGGAGCGAGGGTAAAAATGTCAAAGTCCCACGACTTTTATCCAGGTGAATAAATCAATACACTAGTTGTGTTTATGCCATACGTGTGCGCATAAAAGCGCGCGCGCGCGCGCGCGCACCTCCAAACACACCCACCCACCTACGCGCACACACGCACTTGAATTTATTTACACGAATATATATGTGAATATTGCTTTACGTGTATTTTGTGTAAGTATTTAAGTGTTTTATAAATCATAATATTTGACGATTTAATTCTTCCAAAGTAGATTTAATATAAAAATAACAATGTTCTTACGCTATACCAAGTGCAAATTACAAACACGATACGTAATCGTTTGCCCATACTTTATCACTTACACGAAGATTCGGTAAATTATATTGCAATATATATATATATGGATGGATGGATAGAGGAAAATATTGTGTAAGACAAGTCATTGCAATATATTGTTTTACTTATTAATGATTATTAATGATAAGATTAATTGACACTGTGATCTCATGATCGTAAAATTTTGCGTTCATCAATTTTTAAATCTAAATATATTGTCAACGCTACTTAACAGTTGTTAGCGCAACATTTTTACTCTATATCACTTGAAAAGCATAGTGGAATTAGATTGGAATTCTCGCAAAGCTTAGAGCGTGACGTAACTTTATGTCTTGACGTCCTTGGGACTGTCATTTACAGTCCGCACCCGCGGCCTTGCATAATCACAATTAATGCATCGGCCTTTCTTATTGTTAGTCATCATAAACCTAGAAATGGTGGACATATTTGGTATAGCCAATTATTCAGAAGGGGCATTGTTTTGTTTGTTTGTCTCTTTCTAGGAACGACTGAGCGCGTATGCCTAATAACCGGTAGCGTAGACGCTATTATGGCGGTTATGGATTTCATTATGGAGAAAATCCGCGAGAAGCCGGACCTTACGACAAAGACGACGGTCGACTTCGATTCCGGCAAAGCGACCGCGGAAAGGGATAAGCAGGTAATTAAAAACACCACACGATTTATGCTTGGCCAAGCAAATTTGGCCGATTTATTCCTTAAACAATCTGAGAAAAGTGTCCATGAGGCGCAAAAAAATTATAACTTATTTGCGCGTGTTTTTTTTCCTTTTTACGTAATTTAATGGGGATGCTAGGTCAGTCTCAATCTAATCAAGTATGATTTCATAAGTCTTGGAAGTGCGACGCTGCACTATTACATAAGCATTAAAAATCTTGTTTTACAAAATGAGGATAGGAATAGAACTACTTACATTTACTGCTTTTTAAATTGAAGAACACGTAAAGGCCTGTGCAATTAACATTGTAATTATATTGCAGATCTTGAGAGTGAGGCGTAATTTACTTATGCAGGCATTTTATTTAATGCTTAGCATACGTCACAGTTTAAAAATGAGTACTTGACTTGTACGTATGCAATAATTGCGACACTATTCCCTGAACTTTATGGTGCCAAATACATTAGCAAATAGTAGTATCTCAATACATTAATGCGCCAACTTTTTAATTTGATTTTCAAAAGTAATTTACCTAATTAATATTTTTAGTTTGCGTGTTTTCTCTCTCTCTCTCTCTCTCTCTCTTGCTTCCCTTCTATATCAATTTGAAATCCTCGAATTTCGGCAGCTAAGATAAATCTAAAGTGCATTTGATGGTAGATGCTGAACTTTAAATTTTATAGTTAAGCAAATTACTAAATTTAATGCCGTACAATATCATTTGACATTACGTTTGATTATCTTGTATTATTGAAGTAAAAGTTTGTCACAGTAATGCTGCTCAACTGATTATCGAATTAATTGTAATCTTCATTATTATATTTTTTCCTTTTGTAGTTTAAAAAAAAAAAAATTGTTTCCATATGTACGTAATAATTAAGATGCGAAGGACAGTGTTAGAAATGCGAATAATCACTAGTTACGTAAATGATGAAAAAGCTTTTCCATACCATTTAGCTTGAACATTAATACAATATTCATACAACACATAATACGGATAATCTTATTACTGTTTATCTCTCTCTCTCTTCTTTTTAATACGGTACGCTACACCCAAGTTCAATTGAATTATCAATCGTTAAACCATAGATTCTCGTAAAATTCAAGCGCTAAATCGAATAAAATCAATGAAATTACGTTCGCTAAATATTAAAAACAATCCTATTTAATCTTATTCCTTGCCGTTGAGATATTTATTTATTACAGTCGGAGATTTCAGCGACGCTCTTTTTTCTTTCCTTTTCTTGTACGTGAGTTACCGGAATATCATTATTATCGCAAAAAGAAAAAGAAAAAAAAGTTGAGTCATACATTTTGATGGCGGTGACAAAATTTGAATGACTGTGCTCGAGACCCAGTTTATTTTATATTACTGCATCCGTAAAGTATTACGAGTAAAAATACAGCATTAAGATACAGGTTATAAATAGAATGTCTTAACGCTGAAAAATTGGCCGAGTAAAGTATTTTAAAGGCAAAACGTGCCATTAAGCGAATGAGAAATTCGTTCGAATCATAAATCGATAAGTCTGCTTTCGCGCAGCCCAATCACGCACCGCAGCCGTTTGCTCTTCGCCCTCAACATCATCCACACGAGCAAAATAGAGCTCAGGGAAAGTAGTCCTAGGGCAGCCTCTCCCTTACCTCTACCCATCGAGCCAAGGAAAGCAATGGCTCTCGCCACTTGGCCTATCGCACTTTTTTAACTCATGGCAAAATTAAGCTCGAGGCGTACCGAGAGACTCGCTGCTAATACGGCTGGGCTTTGTCAGCAATGACCCAGTTAGAGTGGAACGCTCGCGCTCATATATATATGGCGAGTGATCTGAATCGCATTTACAATAGTTGCTAGCCTGATGCCCGAGCATCATCGCCACACTTTTCGCTCAAAAAGGGTCCGATCCTGCTCACGATGGAATTGGCACTTTTTTTTTTTTTTCCCTCTCTCGCTACTCCTCTCGCTCTCTCGCGCGCGGTCTCTCGCTCTCTCGCGGTCTCGGGCGCGAAGGCACGAACGGCGCTGGTAGCCGTTGCTTTTGGCAATGCAGCCATCGAGGCTCGCTTTAGAAGCGCGGAACGTTGTGTTGTTACGTTAGAAGCCTCGGTCGGCCGACTTGGCGTTTCATTGCCAATCAAAGCCGCTGCAATTTCATTTGTGAAACAAACGGCCACTCGCGAACGCCCGACGAGGCGGCGGCTGAGGGAAGGGGTGACGCACTTGATTTGCCACGGACACACACTTACCAACACATGGAGAAATAGCGAGTTAATTGTCAAAGCCACGTAGGCGCGGGCACGCTTATTTTTAGATGCGGCCGATCGCGCGCCGGCTAAGCGATTCGCGATCTTTGCGCGCGCGCGCCCAGCGCATAATAAAATCGCACTTATTCTCGTTCGTTCGATCGAATTCGAGAGAAAAGAGGGCGAGAGAGGCCGATAATGTTCCTCCTAAACGCTGCTTTCACTCGATTTTTTCTGCACAGTGACACTAGCTCTTGATGCTTGCCACATTACAATGTTGCTCGGCTTTACGAAAATGAAAAAGATAATGAAAGACCAAAGAAATAGATAAATCGTTAAGTAAACTGTTGTAATACCTGGGATTAAAGGCACAACGAATGTGTCATTTATTTTATGCTCCTTGAAGTTGCGTTCTCATGTTGTCAGTTGATTGGCTTAACTGGTTATGCATTGTTTCTTGGAAGAAATTAATTTACTATAATAAACAAAGGCTAGTGGAGTTGTCTAGGATATAAAAAGGCCGATTGTCGATGGATTTACAATAAATTTATTCTGTAACAGGATTGGCTTCTGTTGGAAATATTTCTCGAATGTTATAAATACGTTTAGACAGTTAAATTCGGGTCCTTTTTGAAATATTTAAGGCTACATTACGTATTCGACAATATCATTAATTAGAGCTTCCATTAATTTTTCATGTTACGCTTGACAATTCGTAATAATCCTTTTTGACATTAGACTCCAATGTACATAATAATATTTTTAGAAAAAAAGAAAAAATTTGTATCTCTTAGCAAAGAAAATATTGAAATTGAAGCAATGAATTGTATTAGAGTAGACATATACTTTATTAATACCAAGTCTTATAATATTAAAACTTTTTATTAAAAATTCATTTGCTTATATTAATATTCTGATTGAAAGTAACATGGCGTATATTGTGTGCATATATGCAAAAAGTGATTTATGTATTAAATAACAACAGTAAGCTTGAATTAATTTAAACATATTTAAACTATTTAATCGATTTATCATGTGCCTGACAGAGAAAAAAAATGATTTTTACGAAGCCGAACAGTACATGCCATTATCGTATTATTATATTATCCTATTCTAATAATATGATATTATTTATATATATATATACATACATATATCATTGGTAGTAATTTATTTTGCTTATAAGTAGTGATATTTATTTATCGTAGTATTCTTGAAATTTAGATCATATTTTAGACGAAGAATTGAATTTGTTTATAGCCGACTTTTTAATGAAAATATTTTTTGTTTGACAAATATTAAATAAATATAAAACAATTTCCCTACGAAGTATTTAACGCTTAGGGAAATATTTTGAATAAAATTTTCTTTATCTCCAAGTTTCATTTTAGTAAGTAGAGGCAAATTTGAAAGTCACTTTAAATCTGTTTTTTTTCCCCTATTCTTTTTAGCGATTGAAATTTTTCAATTCGTCCATCATTACTTGCAATTGTAAATGTCTATTTCGAATCACAGGCCATCTTCAATACTCCCGGGCTAGCAATTAAAAATCAGTGTATCAACGAAGCTAAAGAATAAAAGATGAATGTTGCTTGGCTGGCAGCATATTTATATTGAGATATTACCAGATTATAAAGTCCGATGAAGGTTGAAAATTCTTCGAACCGTAATATCGACTTTATAGCAAAATCGTGACCCACATACTTACAATATTCACAATTTACAAGGCGCAGCAGCAGAGCCACTCGCTAAGTGGGCTCGCTGAAAATTGGTCGAGAGAATCGCAATATAACCGTAATAAAATCTCGCGCAAAGCTGAAGGTTCGCTCGTAACCGGCTGTAAACTGCTGTAGGTGAAGATCCTGGTGCCAAATAGCACGGCTGGCATGATAATCGGCAAGGCTGGCAACTACATCAAGCAAATCAAGGAGGAGTCCGGCTCTTACGTGCAAATCTCTCAGAAGGCTAAGGACGTGTCGCTGCAGGAACGTTGCATCACCGTCATCGGCGAGAAGGAGAATAACTGCAACGCCCTTCTAATGATACTTGCCAAGGTCGCGGATGATCCGCAGAGCGGCACCTGCCTCAACGTCAGTTATGCCGACGTCAGCGGACCCGTGGCCAACTATAACCCCACCGGCAGCCCATATGCCCAGGCACCCACAACCACGCCCACTTACACACCGACCGCCGGTATCAACACAGGTATCTTGAGGCTCGATACTTGTATATTTTACTTTCTTACCCTCGCTGCCCACTACACACTTAACACGAGGCTAACGAATGCCCTATTAAAAGCATATGCGCTTTCGATGGAAAATCCGAGGTGACGTGTGGCCGCGTGTGGACGCGTGTGGACGAGACAACCATTCAATACGCCTTCACCTTTCATTTCTTACCCATAGAGCCTTTCATTTCTTGAACCCCAAAGCTGTTTTAGTCTCACTTTCGAAAATTCCGAGGGAACCAACCATGCATCTGCGCATTAGATTCGTAAGCTTTGATGCGAAATCGAAAATTAAACGTCAGTGGCTAAGCCACACCACCTACACTTTACAAGCGTCAATGTAATGGGAATAAACTTGATTACGCATTTTCATCTAATTTGAGCTAATTTGAGATATTGTTGATCGGGCTATCGGTTATATTATTGCACAAAGAGACGCTTTTTTCGGGCCACATCCTAGCCAAATAGAAAGTAAAATGACATAAAATTAACGATAAATCATTAAATGTATTTCTGAGTTCACAAGCCTTTTAATGTCGTTATAAAGTATTATCTAGTAGACGGGCCACATAAATTAATGTAACGTTTGAAATTGAATAATTGTATCGAAGAATGACGCGCTGAATAAATAAGTAATAAACATTAAGTATCTGTCTCTCGCTCGAAAAAGATAACGAATATATTGATTGTCGATCTATTAATGCTGCAAGTAATGGTATCGATTTTTTATAAAAACACATTTGAAAAATTCTAGATAATTATTTGATTTACATTCACATATAAAACATTTCAAGCCTCGAAGCTTGGATGATCTATCGTAACTGCCCACGTATGTGTATTAGAGTCTTAAATTAATTCTGGAGCAAAACTATTTTCGTACGTCATTGTACTTATCAACCTGTCATGAGATATTCCATATATTTGCGATGATAGATATAAATACGGCAATGATGCGGCTGTCAGATCGACGAGCTCTACTTGACGATTAAAATTCATAATCAGGCGACATTAGGGATAATTTCCCGAACGTTTCACATTGTTTCGCGCGCTTCATCAACGCGCACACACGTCGAATGTGCACATAGAGATGCGAGGATCCACGATTATTCCATATCAAGGAATAATGTGCGATAGTAAATTTTAATTTTCACTTTGCTTGGAATTAATTGATGTCCAGTCGATTTAAAAGCTCGTGGAAGCGCGTATATAAAATTTGACTCGCAAAGCTTATGATTCAATTTATAGTGCTACGGTGTAATAAATTCTGCGAAACGTATATAATTAAATGTGCACCTTCGTATATGCGCACATAATGCTCCCATATATATATTTAATTTGTATTTTTTGAATCTATACGTGGAATCGGAGTGGTGTTATTTATTATGGAAATTAATTATGTAGATATCTCTAATAAGATGTGTTATACGATTCTTAAGACTTAAATTATATTTAGAATTTGCATGCCATCATAATTCGCAATTCAATTTCACGATGACAAACAGCTATTTACGTAAGCAACTTTAATTTTACTCTATATATATATATGTTTTTTTTTTTAATTTAAACGACGGACGTATCATTTTAACTTTTTTTTAAGGAAATCTCGCTCAATTTAACTCATTTTTAATTTAGTAAATGTATTTTTATATACGTCGTGCGCTTAACTTTGTTTCTTAAGGAATTTATTTTTTAATAAAATAATGCACCTTCACATTATGTATTATACACTTTTTTTAATACATTTAACTTTAATATTAATTATTGTCGATTCTTAAACTGATATATTACCAGAAATATGTGCGTTGTTGATTTTCTTAATAGTATTAATTTATTTTTAATATCAGACTATTTCTCTTATTAAGCCAAAGGATATTTGCAATTTAATTTTGTGAACAGTAATTTAGTTAAGCATATTATCATTATGCCTAGAGTACTTGTACAATAAATACAATAAATTCACTTGACTGCATTGTATCAAGTACAATTTTTGTATTTTTTTTTTGACTGAAAATGAAACGCGAGCCCACTTTTCGCAATGTGCTTAGATTATTAAAATTATTAACAATTTTCATGCTTCACTTGTATGCCGGTCAAATGTCTGCATAGCTTGTATTAAAAAAAAAAAAAAATGGATCAATTTTTAAACGCAAACGTTTTCTCTTATAATAATAATGCTCATGTATGCGTGAAGAGAGCGTATCGACCAATATCAATATAATTCTGCTCTTAAAATCGGATTAAAAAAATTAGAATATCTTAAGAAGTAAGCAATGAATACAACGTAATTGTCATCTAATTGCCGTTTATAATTCGTATTTTTTAATAAATTGCTAATGATAGGCTAGATAGATCTGCTAGTAGATGGTAAACAAATAATTATTCTACTGTCATTACAAGGCCACGATTATACTTGTGAATTTTAATGTTAAATAAGGGCTGGATAGGGGATCGAGGGGGTACGGACGAGGGATATTTGGGAAAAGCAAGGGATTGTTAATAGTGATTAAAATAGTCTTAATATCGAGTAGCGATTGATGTTAAGAAACGATAGCAAAGACCTCGAATGGCAAGAATGGCAAGTCTTTTTGCATTCGTAGGCTGTCGGATATTATAAAAGTGTCGGTACTCGACATCGAGGTGATAATGTTCGTTATTTGAACCTATGCCCGATGAAATAAAAACCATTGGCTTTTAATGCAGGGAGGTGCTCGCCATTCCCGAGCACTCGGTCAAAACAAAAGCCAAAGCCCCAACCTCTACCCTCGCTTACACCTATCTTCTCCTCTGCAAGCAGTGAGCATCCTGAATGGCGCGGGCCTGAGCCTGAACCTGAACCTGGGCGCGGCCCTCACGGCCGGCACGACACCCGGCACCACGAGCCAACTGCTCGAGCACATAAAGCTGAGCCTGCGCACGACCGGCTTCACCGAGCCCGCAGCCACCGAGATTCTCGCCGCTGTCGCGACCCTCGTCAAGTACAACGTCCTCGGCATGGGCATCGGCATGCCCTCGACCATGCCCTACCTTGGCAACGCCATGGACTCACAGACGACGGTGGCCAACGGCACCAGCAACAACGGGGGCGTGTTCGGCCCGATCGGCACGGTGCCGACCCTCGGCTCGACCTCGCCGACGCCGCGCTCGGCCCTCGACCGCTTCGAGCCCTTCGTCGACCCCTTCCGGCAGAACAGCAGCGCCGCCGCGGCCGCGGCCGCCGCCATAAACCTCAACAATAACTCGTTCGGCCTTGGCACGAACCAGTTGTCACTCGTAAGTAAGAGCCCCACCGGCCAGGTGGACGCGGTGAGCGTCGCCGCCGCCGGCATCAAGGAGGGAAAGAAAGACATTGAGATTGCAGAGGTTATAGTGGGAGCAATATTGGGACCCGGCGGTCAGAATCTCATTAAGATACAGCACCTGAGCGGCGCGAACATACAGATCTCGAAGAAGGGCATCTTCGCCCCCGGTACCAGAAATCGCATCGTTACGATCACGGGATATCCCGATGCGATCAGAACGGCTCATTATTTGATCGAGCACAGGATCAGCGAGGAGGAGGCGAAGCGAGCGCGCCACAATACCATAACCATGATTCATTGATCGGACACGGTGTCCGACCATAAAGGCTGGCCGTTCGTTTGAGGCGAGCCCGCGGTTACGTAGAGACGTCCGCACCTCGGCCCATCCTCACCACGCGCCAAGGCTACGATTACGGGGGCCACGCCGGCCACACTGACGCGCGGCTGCTCGCTGCGACTACCTCGACAATATATGATTATTATAGCGGGAGACGAATGAGCGCGCGTTACAATGGCGCGAATCAGTTTATGGTACGAAGTAACCGACGACATTGGTCGATATCACAGCAGCACGCGCATTGTATGTACCTACCAATCGAATGAGCGGCCAGCCTCGTTATTTGTTGAAACTCCTTCACATGTCACCGCAACGTACACACACACACACGCACACGAGCAGGACACGCACACAAGCACACGCAGGACACACACACGAGCAGGACACGCAGGACACACGCACGCACACGCACGCGGGACACGAGCGAGACGCGCGACCGCCCGCGTCCACGCGCAGGACACACACACACACACAACACACACAGAGAGACAGATAGCTGGACAGACACTCGACACGCGCACCCACGGCCCATCCACAGACAGGCACACGCACACCCCCAACAGATGCGGACAACACAGTACCATATTCATGTAGCTTCGTTATTATCGGCCCTCCCCCGTAAATACGAATTGCATTACGTATAAGTAAGCAGCCGCATTATTGGAGCAAGCTTTACGATATTATGGGATGAAAGAAATTTCATTTTTCACGCGCTTTATTCTCGGCGACTGCCGCGGGAGAATAATAATAAATAAAACATCACCATCACCACACTGCACGAGAAAGATGATTGAATTCAAATGAATTGTGCTTTGGCGTTAATTTGTGAGGCGCATCTGTGACTCCGACAAGCCGCCGTTTGTTCGATGAGAAAGATGAAAAAGACGATTTAGGGGGAATCGACACCTATTTATTAATTATGGGACACCGCGATCGCACTCGATTGAAGGGACTTTAACCCGAACATTCATTTGAATCCGATCGCTTTTTCGTCCTGCAGTAGTACATCACGCACTTCTCTACGTCCGCACACTCACTCACACACATATACATATATATATATATCTATAATATATCTATATATGCATATATATACATATATACATATACATATATATATATACATATATATATCCGTTATCCGCTTGAATTTCTCGAAAGCAAAAGAAATGATAAAAACATAAACAAAAATCCCGACATCCGTTGTCACCTTATCGCAGCATCACTATAGCGCCTGCATTGCTACTACTACTATCTACATCACCATTCATTTTCATCCATCACGGCTCGTTAAACGATTGATTACATTTTAAGAATTCTTATATAAATATAACATATATAGAGAAGAAATATAAACTACTACAATTGTTCTGTGATACACCACGTTACGGGGCTTTATCACATATACATGAAATAGGACGTACACTTGAGAACACACTGCACACGCATACATTTGCATATGTACGCGCGCGCGCGCGCCCATATATTTATGCATATGCATATGCACGTGTATATATATATATATATATA
>JAPYYT010003174.1:0-13905 GCA_030522565.1 Ceratosolen corneri | reverse complement strand
AATAGTAAAGATCAAGACAGCTTAATTTTGTATATAAAACCTAAACTTGTGCAATTAAATTATTCATCTGATTTTCAATAAATATCCGTCCATAGTGTTCGACCCCCCGCGTCTGTGTTTTCTTTCTGCCCTGCCATCTCTCCTCTACCACGATCGGCCTCTCCCCCCTCCATCTTGGGGAGAGCTCACATCGGGATTGTCGCCCGAAGAGATAGTAAGACTTGAAATAAGAAATCAACGAATAAAATTATATATTACAAGCATCTATGTGGTATAATGTCAATATATCTCAAATGTGTACTTATAAAGTTACATGAATGTTAGCCTGAAGTTAATTATTACTCAAAAAATATAAATGTTTAAATACTATCATTTCATTTTATGTGTATGTATATAAGGAAAGATAAAATTACATAAATATTGGCTTTAAAAATATAAGCAACAATTATTCATTAGTTCTCTCTCCATGTATTTTAATTTTTAAATATTTTAATTTTTATTTTAAACCTAATGTACAATACTTTTTTATATTTACTCATTTATACAGTAAATTATAAGCTTGATCAAAATACTTGTAACAGAAAAATCATTTAAAAAATTGATTTGGCATCATGACAAATATGCATAAGAAAAAAAGAAAAAATGTAATGTAAAACATAATTTCAGAATATAAGTACTTTAATTTTTCAAACGTCTTTAATAGAATTTACCTATATATTTATAATATATATCGCTTAATTCATGATAATTTGCTATTTATTTCAAATTATAGTTGCAAATAAAAAATTTAATTTGAAATAAAACTTAATAGTACTCAAGTTAATAAAGAGTAATAAAGATTAAACGAATTGAACGTGTAATTTTTATGAATAAGGATACAATTTTTATGTTAATACATTACTAAAAGATATAAGTTTTACAGTATAAAATTTAATCAAATATTAAAATATATTTTTATAATAAATGTTGATAATAAATTATATTATTTATATTAAAAGTTGAAATCTTGCAATAATGCATAATTATGTTATGTACATCATTCATTAAAACAACTAAACTAAAATATTCGTTATCTTTTGTAAGATTACATTTTTCATTATGTTTTAAATGAAGACTAAAAATGTCTTAAACATTGTGTAATCACATATCTTTTACGGCATTCGTTAGGATCATAGCTTGACCACTCAGATTTTTTAGTAAATATTTAACATTAATCAATTGATATATTAATTATAAATATATAAATTAAAAATACTTATAATATATTGCATAAAATACAATTATAAAATATGAAATTGAAATAAAAACATAAACAACTATTAAAATAGAAAACTGATTTATTGATGAAAACAGATAGTAAAATTATAGTATTATATTTTTATTTTCGTAATAATTATTTTTCTTTATTTTGTAAATCATAATTTTGTATGGAAAATTATGGAAATATATACTTATGATTTGCTTATTCATTTATGTATAATTTTGCTATAAATATTTTTAAATCTGTTATTTCATGTGGATCCAGAAATTTCGACCTTATAATATTTCACATCAAATTATGAATATATTAAAATTAAAGCACATGAGATTTTGTAAATTATATTTCGAGTTTATATTTGCAAAAAAGAATAATATTTATACGCATGCGCATAATATATTTTTGGAAATTTGTATTTATCTTTTATTATTAAAATTTTTTTGAAGTATTTGATATATTGTATGACTAGATAAATTATGTTAAGTCATGAATAATTTTTTGCAATTTAATTAAAATGAATTAAACTATTTTTATAGATATATAGGTTCAGAAATTTTTAAACCATTTCAACTATATTTATTTTTTTTTTTTTGTTGAAAAACTAGACATACTATATTACAATTTAATCAATTTTATTAAATAAAGATATAATATTCTTTATTTTTTATTATATTATATCTAAATTTAGTAACTAAAAACACTAAAGAAATTACGAAGCTGTTATTGAAATATTCTCTTACGTGAAGCTTGATTATACTAATAATTATATTTAATTTTTATTTAATATTTCATAATTGAATTAATTATAAATATTTTAATGGAAGTCATTTAAATTACTTTTACAATCGAAAAATTTATTTTAATGTTCAAGATGGCTATTATTTCAATCATTATTTTTGTAAAAAATATAACTTATTCTTATAAATAAAATATGAAATATAAATTCCATATTTTAATCTAAAAAAGAACAAAGGTCCATACGGCCTTGACTTTTCCTTGTGTCTTGCTCTCTTTTTTCCCTTGTAATTGTTCCACCTACTTCTATCATGTATTTTTGAATAGTTGGATATATAAAAAAGAAATATATCACAAGTAATAAATAGTATATTTTATAAATAATAATAATAATCAATATAAATAATTTGTCAATGTATACATTGTAAGATGTGATATTTATATTTATAAAACAATATCCACCTGTATCTGAAATTGATTCAAATCATTATATTCATGAATCTATTAAATATTTTGTATTTTAATTTTTGAATAAAAGTAAAGTTGATTAAAAGTAAAAAGTAAGTTGAATTACAGTAAAGCTGTAATTCAATAAAATATTTTCATCCGTCACATTTCAATTGTATATATGTATCTGTATTTTTAAATGATTTGTTTAATAGTGTACAGTAAGAGAAAATTTGTGTATAATATATTCCTAATGAAAAGTATGTAGATTAAAATAATAAAATAAAACATATAGAACAAGAAATGAAACTAAAAAGGAATTTATTGGTCATTACCTTAATATGGATATTTCAACTGTATTTTATAAATGTGTATAAAATTAACAAATTTGTAAAGAAATTAGTTCCACAAATAGAATAAAATTGCAATGATTAAAGATTTAAAAAACTATTAAAGTAAAGCTTGTAAAATCCAAAGATGTTTCAATCCATGGAACAGGGAAAGGTAAATTTTTATGTACTTTTATTATTTTATGTCATATTAAAAGTTAAAAGAAATAATATTAATTATTTAATTAACAGTCATAATTTATACGAAATAAGTTTTAATTATATGCCCATTTTATATCCATTTATATTTAAAACTTTATTAAATTATAATTTTCAATATATAATATTTTAGGATCTCTGTATCCATACTGGTGTTGTATTTCGAGGAGCAAATGCAAGAGAAGATAATTTTCAAAGTTCAGGGACACTTAATGTTGTTGAATTTGTAATATTTTATTATATACATTTATTATTATATATTAATAAAATTATTTATTGTTATTTATAAATTAATAGAGTTTTGGAAAATGTATTGAGTGGAAACCAATTGAAGTTTCAGTTGTATCAGAAAATGAAGATCAAGATTCAGAATGGTCACTTGTCAATACACATACCAGTAGAACAAGATTTGTATCTGAAGTTCCTAATTCTCTGGAACGCAGAACAGTTAGAATATTGTTTTCAGAATTAAATTCAGTTCGTGCTTATCAAGGTGGCCAGCAATTAATATTTACTCAAAAAAATGGTGCAACATATGTAGCCTTTTTTCAATTGTTAAATGCTGAAAGTTTTTTAAATTCTCTTAAAGTTTTTATTAAGTTTGTAAAGTCAAAGCAAGACAAACATTTATATTTTGTATTTGATGAAGTTAATTCAGTTTTAAATAAATCTTTTGCTGAATTAGATATTGTTCAAGAGGACACGTCTTATTTTATTTGGAAGTTTGTAAAAAATTTACATAATCATCCATATGAAACAACAATGGAAGCCTTTAGTAAATTAGCTGATGTGTGGTGTTAGTTACAATTACTTCTATTACAATTAATTATTATTAATTATAACAGTTTTTCAAATATAGAATATATTGTTAAAAATTCAATTATATTATTTATATTTTAAAATAAACAGTGTATAAAGAACCAGTAAAACTTCCAGTTGATGATCTTTTAAACCAATCACTTTCAATAAATATTCCCCAAACATTAATATCAATTGATTCAGGAGAAGAATATGAAGTAATAGATGAACCAAAATTTGGAATACAATTTTCACCAAGGCCAATGTGTCATAGAGGTATCTAATATCTTAATTGGTTTTTATAATATAATTTATTATATTATATAATTATTTATTAGATTCTCCATTAACACAACAACAATGGGATGCATTTAAGGATGCAGAAGGCAGAGTCTTGGATGCTAAAACAATAAAAAAAATTATATTCAAAGGGGTAAAGTCATTGTTATTATTTTTAAAATGTTAAAAGAAAATAATAATTATGACTAAAAAATTATATTAAATGGTCTAACTATATTTTTGTTTTTTTATACTCTTTGTTTATACTCTGATGCATTAAAATTTATTAGAACTAAACAGATTTTTCAATAAAATAGGGAATATGTCCTAAACTGCGCTATGAGGTATGGAAATTTTTATTAAACTATTATCCATGGAATACTACAAATGCAGAAAGAATAGAATTAAGAAGGAAAAAGATTGATGATTATTTTTCTATGAAATTACAATGGAAATCTATGACTCCTATTCAAGAAAATAAATTTTCAGATTATCGTGATAGAAAAAATTTAATAGGTAATTTTTCATTCATAATATAATTGTATTAGAAAAAATTTAATAGGTAATTTTTCAATCATAATATAATTGTATATTCTAATACATTTTTATGAACTTAGAAAAAGATGTAAATAGAACTGATAGAACTCATGCTTTTTATCTTGGAAATAATAATCCTCATTTGTCACAGTTATATGATATTTTAATGACATATGTAATGTATAATTTTGATTTGGGATATGTACAAGGTATGAGTGATTTGCTTAGTCCAATATTATATATTATGGATAATGAAGTAGATGCATTTTGGTGTTTTGTTGGTTTTATGGATAAAGTAGTAGGTTTATTTTGATAATATGTTTATACATTTAATAATTAAATATCAAGGTTCATAAATGTAATATAAATATGAATTATAAAAATTTTATTTGTAAATTTAGAGTGCTAATTTTGAAATGGATCAAGCTGGTATGAAAGCACAATTATGTCAACTCCATAATATTCTACTTATCACAGATCCTGAATTAACTCAATATTTAGTTAAAAATGACTCAGGAAATATGTTTTTCTGCTTTCGCTGGCTTTTAGTACTATTTAAAAGAGAATTTAATACAAAGGATATTATGAGACTTTGGGAAATACTTTGGACTGACTTACCTTGTAAATATTTTCATTTACTATTTTGTGCAGCAATCTTAGAAAAAGAAAAGTTAACGCTTATGGAAAATCGATATGGTTTCACAGAAATTTTGAAGGTAACATTAAATATGATATATAAATATATACTTTCAAATTTTTAATATTTAAATAAGTATGGACATTAGTTTTTAAAAATTAACATATAAATTTATTATATAGCATATAAATGATCTGTCCCAACACATTGATTTGTCATTGATACTTATGGAAGCTGAGGGTATTTATCATCAATTGATAGCAATGTCATTACAATTACCTGATAATATAAGAGCTGTTTTAGAACTTAAACCATTAAATCACAAGAAATAAATGGTCAAGAAGATGAAAATTTAACTAATTGAGTGATTCAAGATAGTATTTCTTTGAAAATTAATGTAGATAAAGGGTAACTTTCTCAGGCATATATGGCATATTTAAATTATTTAAAATTTTTATACTAATTTTTTTTACCATCATATACTTCATCTTAAAAATATAATTAAAAAATTTTAATAAAAAAGTAGATTTTTATAGAAGGTATTCAATTATATGTAGTATTCAAGTGTTAGATTATTTTTATGTACAACGATTATTGTAAGCATAAAATATCTACGTTAATTAAATAAATACATTTATTGGACATTTATCTTCTAACATATAAAAAATGTATTAAAATAAAAAATTTGATAAAAAATCAAAATAATTGTATTTTTTGTATATGTATATTTTCTTTAGAACAATTTAAAAAGAATAAACTTTTTAAAAATAATCGTCATTTTAAATATAAATATTCAAAAAACAAAATGAAACCAATGAATATTGTTCGGTCAACTTTCCCGATGATGAGCTCTCTCCAAGATCAATGGGGGAGAGGCCGATAGTGGTAGAGGAGAGATGGCAGGGTAGAAAGAAACGCAGATGCGAGGGGTCAAATTTAATGCTATGAACTGATATTTATTGTAAGTTAACACTTGAATTTATTGAACAAAAAATAGCTTGAAGAAGTCGCACTTGGTTACACAGTAAATTACACTATTGTCGTTACTAGAATCTGTTGTATGCCGCACTTAAGCAATACGCAAGGCGCGGAGGGGTTTATAAATTTAATCTACGCTCTTTCTTTACGATTTTTCGATCGATTTCCCGCACTGCCGCACTGATTACGGGTGAGTTTAATGCCGCGTAATTGGCGTACAATTTAACAAAATAATCGAGGTTTAAAATGATGGCGATGTGCAGTTCATCTGCTTGCTGCGCTTGGCTGTCGAAGCTGTGGTCGCGAAATACAATTTGCGCGCACGAAAGACATACGATGATACCGGGGGGCCAATAACGGAGGGTCGTATCGATACAAATTCAGATACAAACTATAATGGACATTGCAAGAGTTACATTGGCGTAAAAGACATGGCAATCATTAAATACGAGATATTTAAACATAATAATCACAAATAATATACTGTTCAGAAAATATATGTAATAAAACCAACTATCATGTCGGCGCCGAGCAACGTAAAACATTTGAAGTACAGTGAGGTAGAAGGGCCGTGTAAGAACAAAAGAAGCGTGTAGCCCAAATACATAATGACTATTGCTAGAAAGATTTAGAAGGAAAATACACGTGTAAGAACAATTGCCACCACTTGAGCCGAGACGACTTCTCAACTATCGTGCGCATACTACACTACGTGCGGGGCCGCGGAGGGAAAAGAGCCCGCCTATCGGCATCTAAATTAAGAGAAACAAAAGACTCATTACACCAATAATAATTAGAGCCGATCGTTGGACCAATAAGAAAAATCAAGCAATTAGTTTCGACAGGGTGGCGTAAAGTCGCGAGGCGAACTGTGAGGACAGAGAAAGCCACGCCGTCGAATCAGTGTGAAAACCGTCGTCTTCGAGTACATTTCAACCTTCAAAGCAACGAAGATTGTCCAGAAGAACCCCCGCGTCCCGAAGACTGGCAAAGACAAACCCGCAAGGAGGAAAAGAAACCACACTCCCTCCAGCTGAAGCGACAACTCACCGTTCAGCTCGAGGTCAACAGAAAGTCTGATACTCTATCAGCAATTATCGAGGAGGGAAACAGCCCTTCCACACGCGACTGCAGCAACCAAGCAGTGCATAAGAGAAATAAAGCAGTCGACTTACAATTGAACTTTGCATTGCAAGGAGGTTTGTTACATCCAACTCATTGTAAACAGGGCTTGGCGGCACAGCAGATTTTCTAATGCAATTGAATCTCCGTTCAAGCGTACGGCCATTATTCATTAACACACACACATTACCATAACAAGATAATATTATAATTAAATAAATAAATAAAGCACACACACGTGTTTAAAAGAACCAATCAATCCTACCACCAAGATCACTTCTATTATATCCACACTCCTTAACATCAGGGAGTGCATACTGTCACACATAAGATAAAACTTCTATCATTGGCCGTCGGAACAGGTAACACTGAACCCACGAGAGCTGGATAGACGGTATCTCAACATATACATTATATAATAAACAGGGATTGTAGCAAAAATAATACAAAATAAAGATGGTATTATGATATTGAATGAGGATCTTAGTTTTAAGGACCATGACGAAGGATATTCGTTCTTCAAATAATAAGAATTAGTACACGGAAACTTTTTATTAGATCAAGGGTAAACAACGAAACCATACTCCAGCAAACTGTGACATTAATAAACTCAATTCAATTACTAAAACAATTACCAAGTTTGCAGGTGACCACTTGGCATGGCAAATGATACGATATTAATTTACTAGCATTATTCTAAAGATAAAAGAGTTCTTTAATTTACAAAAACTTGGCGAGTCTTATAAGCTGATTAGCAACATAGAATTGGTAGAAGAATCTTTAGCCCTGTCTTCGGAATATTGATGAAAAACTCCAACTATGAAAGATTCAAACACCCTAAACGCATAAATTTCTACTACAAAAACGTCTCCAAAAGGGAAACAAACAACAGGGTGAGAAAAAGTCACAATCTACGAGAGGCAATGATAATCCATTCTCATCTAATTGATTGCGATACTTCTTGAGAGCGGGATAAGGAAATTAGGAGAAGCAATACTGTTCAGGATTTAACCCGCATGTGAATTCTCTCTCCAAGTTGCGAATGAAGAGAGATGGATAGTGGAAAGAGGATGATAGAAATAGGTTTCAAAGAAACAAGTCTTCGGAGTTCTTTGTGCATTTATGTTATTTATCGAACAAATATTGAAGCAAAATTATATATAAGGTGAAAGAATTAAGAGATAATTAGGTTATTACAATAATAGTATTCGAGAACATATATAGAAAAAGGAGGACCGCTAAATAATATTGTTTCTTTACTATTTTGCTTAGAATATTTTTATATTTATGATTACCAGATGGCCCCAAAGAACAACGAATTTTTTGAAATAATAGTATTTTGAAATGGTCGAGTTATCCTTGCATTGTACTCGAAAGGTCTTCGATGGTCTGTACGACCATCATAAAGTAACGGACAAAACCTTCCGGGAATTAACGCGCAGTTGCCAAATATCTTACGAACTGTTTATAATAGCATAAATGCATATTTGTGTATAGTGTTCAATTGTTTATCGATTGTCCGAAATAACATGAAGGTGTTGGTCGAGCAATAATAATGGATTATGCGTAGATAATTCGCCGCGTGGTCTTATAGTAGTTTTTGGCCGACGGGCTCCTTGCCACTTGCATTCGCGCGTTGCCGAGCCGTCGCGAGACTATCATGTATGTGGGAAATGTTTCCGTGATACGCGATGCTGGACTCAAGCATATAAATGGCACGTGAGGACTCCAACCATGTTTTTACTTGCCTCTTAATGCGCTGTTCACTTCTGCGCTCCACCTGGGAGCTCCGTCCAGTGTGGGAAGGATACAACTACGGGCTAAGTAGAGCTCACCGTCTGGGCGAAGCTTCTCGTGGTACGAACCCAGACACTGGCTAATGAACTGCACGTATACAAAACCACTGGTTGGACTGGGGACCTTTCCGAGTGGTAGCGGAAAACGTTGCAGTTGTAGAAAAAGTCCCGCCTCGGCGTGATTATGATCCTATTTTATAGTCGAAGGGCTAGCTGGTCCGTCGAGGCTTCATGTTGGGGGATCTCACGAATTTCCCTACGTTATTGAGATGAAAGAACAAAGAAAGTCTTCTCATTTAAGTATGGTGTAGGGGGTGAAGACTAAGACGACGGAGGTAGGGGGTTATCTTGCCACGAGCGCTGCACTTCAAAAGCGTGCCCCGCTGGCGCGCCTTGCTAGCTGGAAACACTGAGTTTGTATATAAAGTGTGTCAGACATGAAATATAAGATTTTCCACGTGCGGTTCCAACAGAAGGACTTGTAAACAATTGAATATTCAAATGAATATTCTGAAATTTCAGATAGTGGAAGGGGTGAGATAGCAGGGAGAAAAATAAGATGGAAAATTAATGTAATCCGGGTAACGTAAAAACAAGCAAAGATTTATTGTATTTATAAAAACGATTGAAAATGCATGCACTTATATATATAATTAATAAAACGAGAATCTGTAAAGGAAGAAGAATGAGACTGAGACGCTGGTGGGAGTGGCCTTGTTACTAGGCGCTTTATAATTCAAAAGCTCATAACGCTTTTCCTGTGTGTGGGAGTATAAACAAAGTATAGCAATCACGAAGTATGAGACATTCCAACAGAATAATTTGAAAGTAAAAGTTGTAAAATGATATCCGAATATTATGGCAAGAGTCACATTTAAAAGTAAACAAATATTAGCAAGTGACGACTCGAGATTCTATCGGAATCGCGAACAGGGTCATATTCAAAAGTAAAAAGGTCTTATCTAGTGATAACTCGAGATTCTGTCGGAATCGCGAACATTCCTCGACCATCAGCAAGGTGGTGCTGATGATTCTCTTGTTACTGGAACGGGTAAGACCACTAGCTTAGTGATAGGTCTCTCGAGGATAGTTGAAGCTGTCTTGAGAGTGACTACTCGGTAGCGGTCATCCTTTCCTGGCCTTAAGGCGATGATGCATGCAAGAGGCCATTTGCAGGTTGGGGAATGCTCGTTTGTGGTCAAAACGATGGTACCAATTTGGATGTCGTTATTTTCATGCTGCCACCTTGAGATCGATTGATGTGACTGCAAATAATGTTTCGTCCAGTGATTCCAGAAGCGTTGTACTCGTTGCTGGATGAACTGCCAGCGGGAGAGCCTTGTAGATGATAGATCGAGTAGTGAGGGCTCTGGGATGGTGTTGAGTGGACCCCTAATCAGAAAGTGACCTAGTGTTAATGCAGAGATGTCGTGTGGATCGTCACTTAATGGCCCCATGGGACGGGAGTTCAGCATTGCTTCAATTTGCAGCAGAAGGGTTGTAAATTCCTCCAATGTCAGCAATGCATCCTTCATCGTGCGTCTCAGATGGCGCTTGACTGATTTCACCACAGCTTCCCATTTGCCTCCCATGTGCGGCGCTGCGGGTGGATTGAACTTCCAAGATGTGCCTTCTTGAGAACAGAATATATTAATGCGTTGATGTTCAAGAGAGTATTGGGAGAAGAGTTTCTTCAAGGCTGCGTTTGCTCCCTGGAAAGTTGTGCCACAGTCGGAATACAGGGTATCAGGAAGACCCCGACGTGATGTGAAACGCCGAGATGTAGCTATGAAGGCCTCCGACGTGTAATCACTGACGAGCTCAAGGTGTATTGCTGAGGATTCGAAGCACACAAAAACGCACAGCCAGCATTTCAGCTTTTTAGCTCCTCGGCCTCTGCATGTTTTGTAAAAGAATGGGCTGGCATAGTCGACTCCAGTATGCGTGAATGGTTTTCAAGGTGTGACTCGAGCAGCAGGTAGTTGGCCCATCACTTGCTGGGCACGGAGCCCTCGCTGCCGAGCACAAATCACGCACCCTGTGATGTGAGTTTTGACAAGAGCTCGTCCACCGATGATCCAATAATGTTGTCGGATTTTTGCCAGCGTGAATTTGTGCCTCCGTAAAGAGTTCTTTTGTGAGTCAGCGATTACAAGTTTTGTGAATGTTGATTATCGGGGAAGGATAGCTTGATGTTTGTTCTCTTCTGGTAGTGCAGCCTCGTCGAACCTTCCTCCAACACGTATGACACCCTCAGTCTCCAGGTAGACTTGTAAGCGACTCATGAAGTGTTTGGGTGGTAACTTCTCATGACGTTGAAGGGTGTTGAACTCGCGAAGAAAGAATACAGCTTGGGTAGTTCTTGTCCAATACACTCATGCTTGATTTATTTTCTCTCTTGAAATGTTCTCAGGAGGTGGATTATTCTGCCTTTCTCTCAGAAGGTCTAGATAGTTGATACAGTATGCAGTAATTCGGAATAATGTTTGAAGATCAGAGAACCTTTTTATGGCTTGCCATGGGTAATCTGGCGTTGACACAGCTAATAACGAGGGGCAGTTCTTGCGTGTTACTTGCATGCGTTCCTCGTTATCTTCATACGGTTGTTTTGGCCAACGGCTTTTGTCGTGTATCCATGGTGGTCCATTCCACCATAGTTTGTGGTCTCTCAATTGAATACCAGAAACGCCTCTGGTTGCGCAGTCTACGGAATTTGATGTTCCAGGGACGTGTAGCCAATCTGCGTCAGGGCAAAGTTCTTGTATTTGGCTGACCCTGTTTCCCACGTACTGCATCCACTGTGATGCGTTGGCCTTTATCCAGCCGTGGGTGATCGTTGAGTCCGTCCACATATATGTAGCCTTTAAATTAAATTTTAATGTTTGTTGACAATGATTCGTTAGTTTGAAAGAATAAGTACGTCAGGTAATTATTTTCTAGGAATGGTTAATGATTTTAACGGAGCGACTCTAGTTTTTAAACAAAGTATTGTGGTTTTAAATGTGGTTCCGTTGTGGACGGTAACGTAGATCACTGCTGCCATGGCTAGTTCTGATGCAAAAGCAGAAATTATTACTAATAATAAAATTATTCCGTTAATAAAATTATAATTTATAAAATTTCAACTACCTCATCTAAATATTGAACCAATAGATATTATAATTATTACATCTCCTACCCGATTTATTAAAATTGTCAATTTTCCTGAATTATAACTAGATTGATTATTATAATAAATTACCAATAAATAAGAAATTAACCCTAACCTATCCCAGCCAATTAAAATTCTTATTATATTAGGACTAAAAAAGAAGCCGTGTAGTTCAACCACAGAAGCACTCCACGTTTGCAGCCAACGTGGAATGGAGATGTTTGACAATTCGTTGAGGGCACCTCTGATGTCGGACCAGTTGTCGAGGAGCTCCTGTGGTAGTGGCACATCCCAGTGGAGTTTCGCTTGCCACCGTTGTTGAAGCAAGCGCTTGGCTCTGATCACTACGGGGGATACAAAACCGAGTGGATCAATGATGCGAGCAATTTCAGATAGTACTTTTCTTTTGGTTGTTTCGGACAGTTTTGATTTGGCAGGTTTACTCGTGAACCTGAATCGGTCTTCGCTCAGGAGCCATTTTATTTAAACTAACCCTTTATTAATTTTAATTAATAATTTTAATAATTTTAATAATTTTTATTTATTATTTATAATTTTAATAATTTAATAATTTTAATCAATTTTAATTAACCCTAATATTTGGGTTTCGCAATCGTCAAAGGTTATGGTGTCGCCCTGGTCGTCTCTCTCATTTAATAGTTGAATAAGGCCTCGATGTGCAGTATGCCATTTAGCCAACGGGAAGCCACCCGCCTTACAGAGGTTACGAAGCTGAAGTACTACCTTCTCTACTTGCTCAGGGTCATCTCCACCTCCAAAGATATCGTCAACGTACCTGCCTATAGTAAGGAGAGGTACAGCGAGAGGGAACCTGTTTCCTTCGTACTTGACCAGTTGCAGTAAAGCTCTCACCGCTAGGAATGGCACGTCCTTGCCGGTTTCGTCAACCCACATAATTCTCTGCAGTCGTTTTGGTGAACCATAATTTGCCTTTTCATCTTGGTGATATCCGTGGAGAACAAGTGTCGGTGCAATCGAATCCAGAGTAGCACATCGAAGATGTCCAATTGTAGTTTAGCACTAGTATGCATGATGTCGTTAAGTGAATGACCTGATGAAGTGTTACTGGAGCCACTGAAGACTACTCGTAATTTGGTGGTGGCACCATCATGTTTTAACACCCCATGATGCGGCAAATAATAGTGAGGCTTCTGAGGTGGGAGTCGCTGAACTCGTCTCATGTGGCCTAAGGATTTATATTCGTTCATAAATTCGTTGTATAACTTATTATAATTACCATCTCTGCCCAGTCTTTGTTGTAAGCCTTTGAAGCTTCGTTGAGCGATATAAAATGACCCAGTACACCTGGTGGTGGTTTTAAAGGGATTCTCACTATGTATCTCCCCGATAAGTCGCGAGAGTGTTTTGTTTTGATAAAATGGTCTTCGCACTCTTGTTCTTCACGAGTGTACCTGGATGTCTCATGATCCGGCAGCTCTTCTTGTCGCCAAAATTTAGTGCGGAGTTAGTCAAATCATCGTTGCTGTTGCTTGATAGATACCACAGGTGTCACCAGGTGTTGTTACGACAGGACCCGTGACAAGCCACCCAAAGATGGATTCAATGATCATAGGCATGACTGGTGAATGTTTAATTAT
>JAPYYT010003173.1:0-17145 GCA_030522565.1 Ceratosolen corneri | reverse complement strand
AAATTTAATGTCTTCATCCCACTTCTCACGAGAGGGTGTCTTTCTTCTACTTCTATGAAAGTGGAAAGTTTCGGTGATTGGTTAAGAACTAATTATTCACCTATCATTGGTGCCGGCTTTGACCGGTAGTGTCGACGCCCTTTTAGGCGGTGGAGGCGACAAAATGGTGTCCGGTTGGTCGGGCGTCGGACAAGCGCTTGCGATATTACACCGACGCTTCGGCGCGTGGCTTGGCTTGATGTTTATACTTTTTAAAATATGAACCGGTATGGTACGTCAAACAATACGACGTTTAGCAACTACTCGTGGATTCCTAGAAAATATTGTCGATTAATTTCACTAGGCAAGTATTGTAAAGTCATATTGACAACCGTGCAACTTTCGAATGCAATGTGGGGAAAACCCACTCGTTTAAGATCACTGTCGATGAAAAGATATACGTGAAGTATTGTTCCTAGGCTGCTGAGGAACATCTAGCAATCATTAACATAAGAAATAAAATAATTTTTAAGCAAAAATAATATTGTGTAGTGACGATCGAAATTCTGTTGGAATCTCTAACAGGATATGTTAAAGTCACGTATTAACAATTTCTCTTGCTTTTTATGTAAAAATGTTATCCTGCAAATTCATTTTAACAGAATATATTTATAATTTAATAAACGATGCATTACTCAATAATATTGTAAGTTTTTACTCTAGTTCCTATATTTAATTAAATTAAATTCTGAATCGGACTCGTTAACTGTTAATTGTGGGACGCGTCCAATTATTATAATATGGTATCTGAAATCGGAGTACTTTAAAATTCAGCCTAACGTAGCTGAAGCTCAATTTAATGAAATAAGCTAAGTTTCTTTTAATTATTTCATTCTGTAAACATTGAAACTTTTCGTAATAATGAATTTCTTTATCTTTTTGCAATTTTTATTTGTATAAACAGTCACACTCTCTGGGCTAACCGTAAATTTTGAGTTTAGTATTGAGTGCCATCTAACGGCAATGCATCTACCTAGGCTAGGTCAATCGATGCATAGGCCACTCAGTAGTCATAAGTAAATTTAAAAAATTTAAATATATTTAAATACAAAATACAAAATACAATATTTAGATATATATACATATTAAAGTCTCGGATATCTATGTTGCACTTTTTCATCGGTAAGGTAGAGTACTATATTAACCGTTGTTAAATTCGTCACTAAACTAAATATAAAGATGTCACTCATATTACTCCTAACGAGTTCATATTTAGAGTTAACTCAAATTGTAATGTAATCCATGAATCTTTAATTATAAATCAGCCACTTCATAAATCCCTATTTAATGAAAAAGTGATAAAATGGGTATATTTTTTGCAAAAAAGAAACAATCTAGTCGAATAACGGATCAAGATAAAGCTATTTTAGTAAGTTATGTATATGTTTTATTATAATCTTAACCATACTTTTTCTTCTAATATTAATTATTTTCGTGCAATCATAGCAATTAAAGCAAACAAGGGATAAATTAAAGCAATATCAGAAAAGAATTGAACAAAGTATTGACAAAGACAGAGATATAGCAAAAAGATTATTAAAAAATAATCAAAAAGAGTAAGTCCTTATAAAATTAATTACCCATATTGTGTACTTGATAATAATTTTAGATTTTAATTGAATTTTAATTAACCATTAAATTAGTTGATTGTTAATATCAAATATCCTTTTAATATTTACTATACTACATGAATATTTTTGTTTCTGTATATATATATATAAATATATGTCTAGTCGAGCCTTACTTTTACTAAGAAAAAAGAAATTTCAAGAGCAAGTTTTAATCAAAGCAGATGGTCAATTAGAAAATTTGGAACGTATGGTACATGATTTAGAATTTGCACAAGTAGAAATAAACGTTATAGATGGACTCAAGTTTGGTAATGATGCCCTTAAAAAATTACATGCAATTCTCTCAATTGACGAAATTGAAAAAGTTATGGATGAAACAAAAGAAGGTATCGAGAAAGAACAAGAAATTAATGTTATTTTAGCTGGAGCATTAAGCGACGAAGATGAAGAAAATATTGAAGCTGAATTAGATGCTCTTATCATAAAGGATACAGAAAAGATTATACCTGAACCAGATGATACATTTTCACTACCGGATGTACCAACAGATAAAGACAGTAGAAAAGAAGGTATAACCCCAATCATGTATAATAAGCTTGTATTTAAGTATATAATATTTACAAATTTAATAAACATATTTACATGGTTTTCAGTATCCAACAACAAATTACGAGAACCTGTGGCATTGGAAATATAAATTTAAGGATTATTTGGTTTTTTATCACTTACCTGTATATATGTACAGTTAATTTAATATTTAATATATTTTTTAATAGGTTCAAATTTTTGTACGTAAAAGTGATATTTTATAAAAATAAATATTCTAAAAGAATTTTGATAAAATTAGATATAACTATATAACATTGTAAGGACTGTAGGACAATATTATACTGTATAATGTAAACATAATATGTTAATTAGCATCTGTATTATACTAGTCCTACTGTATAACAAAATTTCTATTATTTGTATGATAATGTCAACAAAGTCTATTAATAATAATTGAAATTTAATTTTACTTTCTTTAAAAATTTGTTTGCTCATATAATTATTGAAAACTGTAAAATATAGTATATTATTAAGGATTTTAATTAAATGTAAAAAGATAACTGAATAAAATATAATTATATGCTATATATATATATATATATATATCAAATATAAAATACAGAATTTTTTTTTGTACCAGGTTAATTTACTTGTAACATGTATATTATTTTCTGTTGTTATAAATTTTTATTGTGCATCTAAGGAGTCAAATTAATATTTGATATTTTATTCAAAGTATATTCTTTTAATTTACATAATGTTAATGGCTACGATAAAGTAAACTTAAATATATAATTTGATATTTTAGTATAAATATTATAAAACCCTTTTTTCTTAATGAATTGTAAATTCAATGATTTCGTTATCTTATAAAAAGAGATTTATGTTTTCTCCTTTAAAAATATTTATATTAAAATGCATACATAGAAGTATATTATTAAAAATAAAAATAATTATTAAATTTATAGTAACCATAAATTATTTATTTTACCATCAATAGAGCAATGTGTTTTATAAATATTAATCAATGTTATTTTTTTAAGATATTCTATTTGATGATTAATATATTTATTTATATATAATAAATTCTTAACCTTATTTCAGATGTAACTATCATTTTTAATTTTTAGGATTCTAAACAATTGAATTTAATATTTAAATAAGTTTGAAAATGTATATATTAACTTTTAACAGTTAATGTAGTCTAATTTATTTGATATTATATACATATACCAAGTAAAATTTAATTTGATATAAAAAAAATTTTTAAATATTTCTAAACTAAGTTGATAAAAGATTTTCTATAAATAAATAAATATATATATTAGTTTCTTTTTATATACTGCACATAATTAATATTCTAAAAATAATTCATTATAAAAATATTAGTATTAAGGAAATTTGAAATTTTCTTGTATTTTTCAAAATACTTTACAAAATAAATAATTTCAAGTGTCAATATTGATAAACCATAAAACTAAATTTATATATTTATTATTCTATTAACATTGTATTAAATAATTGATTTATTTAATAAATTAGTTAGAAAATAAGTTTTATTTATCAAATGTTATTTTATAATACTCTGTATAAGAAACCTATTGTAAATATAAATTTGAAAATAAAATATTTTAAGGTATTGACAATAAAACAAATAGAATATATTATTGAACTTGTTTTTAATTTTAATATTTTTTCAGAAATTTAACTTGAAAATGTTATTAACCATACTATGTATATTTAAATGAATATGTTTTTATGGTTTAAAAGATTGATGGAATATATTTATAACGTTTATATGTTTAATTAAAATTAAGATATAATTATTATAAAATAAATTTTTTTTTAAATTGAGAATTATTAATCAATTTTTCACTTCTATGAACATGGATAATGTGCACAAACATGTACTATTATATGTTAGCACAAATCCATTCAATTTTTTATTTATCGGTTAGCTGATAATTATCTATTTTTACTTATTTTCATTAATTTGAATATGAAATTATTTAAGTTATTTAAATTATGTTTGTTACAATATTACAAACAATTTTAATTAATTATTGTCTGGAAATTAATTTTAAATATTAGAACTAGTATGTACAAAAAGATATTTTACATTTTCCTAATTTAGATATGTGATGTATTATATGAATATAAATTTGAAATAAGTAGATTGTATTTTATATCACAAATTTTATTTAATCTCTACAAATATAATTTTATGAAATGAGCAAAAAATATTTATATTTCTTTTTTGTTTACTGAATAAATAAATATTCAAATAAATATAAAGGATATAATATATTAAAATTATTTTAATATAAAGAAATTATATTCTTTGTAAATGTACATTTGTAGAAAGTAAAGACAATAAAATAAATAGAAATCATACTAAATAAAAATCATACTCGAACTGATATCTAATATATTTTTCGAATGAATTAAAAATATTAATATTATATTTCTTTATTTTCTATACTGATTATGAAATTTCGAATTTTTCGTATGTAGCATTCAATAAAAATGAAATATTAAAAATTTGTTCTTATTTCAATTTTATTTACAAATATTGTTTAAACTTTTCCCCAAATTTATTCTAAATTTTAGTAAATATTTTAATTATGTATAGTGTATTAAAATTTATTTATGTATTAAAAGTACATAAGTGTGAATAAGAATAAGAATGTTTTTATGTTCCATGGTATTTATGTACATTTTGAAAAAAATGAATAAATATAAAATAAAAATACAATTCTTCGATAAGAGGTATTGAATATAATAATGATTTCACAGATCATTGAAAAAAGAGCCACTTTATAACATTGTTTTTTAGATAATAAATCCAATGAAAATTGTAAATATGTTACGACGATTCTTTTTAATTTTAAATTAAAGCTAACGTACAATATACACTTGAAGACATCGATCAACTAATAACAATTTTTATTTTACCCATGAAACTATGAAATTGAAGATCTTTTAAACATTGTAACACTTATATCTTAATCAATATAAATTTAAAATTAATTTATTTTTAAATAATAGAATACATAGAAAATATTATCCACATCTAATACTAGGTATATAAGTGCTCAAGGGTAACCATCAATACCTCAGTATATTCAGTATGTAGACATTGTTTTTAATTAATCCATGCTTAACTTTAAATTTAAATAAGTTTCTGGTGAGAATATTCTATAGCAAAATATCTCTCTCTCTCTCTCTCTCTCTCTCTCTCTCTCTCTCTATATATATATATATATATATATATATATATATATATATATGAAAATGAATTATGTAGTTTTGATAGACTAATTATTGCTCAAAATACTACAGAGACAGTCCAAGATTTGATCTTCATGTAGTAGTACAGACCACTGTATTTAAAAATATTTATAGTATATACATATTTATGTAATAGTAAAATGTCGATATTTTTAATTGACTCTTTTCTAACAATAAAATATAACGTGATATAACATCCTAATTTAATTTCACGCAATAAGTCATTAATAATTTTATGTTGAAATTTGATATACATACAACTTTATGTATAAAAACGCTTCCTTTACAAACAACGCTGGATTTTTTTAGAGTAATATTTTCAAAAAAGATATCAAAATAGCTAAAATATTATTTAATTAGTATTACCAAATTTTTTTCTAGATAAGTATAAGTTGATATAAAATCATGATAAAAAATGTAGAAATATAATTACTTATAATGAATTATCAGCTAAATATAGTGTATATGAATGACTGACTAAGGAATTGATTGCAAACCTATAATATAATATACTTTCTGATATACCTCGTAATAACGATTAACATATGATTCGTTATCCGAATGTAACAATGAAAATAAGAAATACAGTAATGCCAATTGTAATATCCTATTATTAGTAAAGATCATAGTTAAAAATGAACTGTTATTAGTAAAGATCATAGTTAATAAATGAACGTCACAATTCTTCAATAGATGGCTACTAATGCGCATTACAAAGTATATATAATATTGAGATTTGAGCCGAGATATAAGAGCATATCTTTAGCATATTCCTATTAAATGATATATTGTATGAAGGTTACGAAGACAGTGGACTTGGCAGTCTTACTTATATTACTAGACAAAGTAAAACGATCATTTCCCAAGCCTACTGATTTTTATCTAGTATATAAGTTATAATTGCTTTGAAGTACACAGTAAGGTATTATTTATTGCTGTATTATATATTTAGTATAATAAATTTGCATACGTCTGAAAGATATTATATCATATATAAATACATAAGAAATATACAATTTAATTTATAAACAGTATTATATATATATATATATATATTAATTTAAAAATCTTGTAATAACTTTTAACAACTTCTCGAGATTACAAATAACGTAACAGGTATTAGACAGTTTTTAATTTTTGAAAAATTTCTTTATTAAGTATTGTGGCCAATTTATTATATAGTAGATAAAACATTAACTTTGAAATAACATGATATTAGATATATTTCGATCGTATTTTTAATATATCAAAATAATTGGATAATTTTTAAATAAATAAATAATGTTTTTATATAATTTTATTTTATAACATAATACATAATTTTATAAATAATTTTTTTTAAATAAAAAAATAACAATCCTTCTTGAGGATTAGTATACTAATAGTTCCATGATTATACATTTAGTATAAATTGTGATAATGTGGATTATGAGTTTTCCTTGTTATTTGATAAATATAATATAATAATTTTTAAATAAAGTAATTTTATATCTATCTTCTCTTTCATTTTATACATTTATAAATATTTTGAAATTAATTTTAATTGATGTATAATAATTAATATTATAGTTATTCATCTTTGTTCCTATAAAACTGTCGATCACAATTTAACTAAAATTAATCTAATAAAATGTATGAGCTCTGCACGCGTATGTATTGTTATAATAATCCTATTGTATGTTATAGATTACTTCTATACTTGTAAGTTTGAACTCATATTTATCCTCGAATAGTAGTTCCGTATTTATAACTCCATACAACTCCGTATAACTCCATGTCCTTCGTTCCTAATACTCGTGAAGAGAAAGGTAATATATCTCCGTCATTCGTCAAGCAATGTCAAATATCAGAGATGCTTGTTTTGTGCGTTTTGCTTTCGTTGATATAAGTGACGTTGTAAATCTAACAAAGCTGACATCGTATAGAATATAAAATCTAAAAAATTGATCAGTATATTTTCTTTTTTGCCTTCTATTTTAAAGAATGAAAAAATTTATAAACTTTTTTTCTACAATGATGATTGTATTTTAATATAGATTATATTGAAAATCAATTTACCACTATGAAGATAGTATTTCATAAAGTATTTTATCGCAGATTTAGTTATTGATATTATGGTTTTAAATGTATAAAATAATTCATAATATAAAATAATTTCAAGTATCATAAGAAAAAAAATCATTTACAGTTTTTGTTTATGTATTTTAATTATAATTTATGAAATGTTTTATATGTATTATGTTTAAATATTAAGTGTTATCAGTAAAAGTTTAGCTACTATAAACATTAAGTTTTTTTTTTTTTAGTAATCCCTTTTGTACAAATTACTTTCTAAAACACTTTAAACTACCGAGGTATGTTTTGTTGTTCTTACCGTATTTATTCGATATTTATCTGGAAAAACAAGAAAAAAAGTATATAATGCTAATTTTATAATCAATCCTTCTTAATTGAAATTGATAAAATCAAAGAATATTTTCTTATAGGATAATTTATATTAATAGATAAGACTACAATAATTAAAAATAGAAAATTGAAATAATAAAAACTTCCAGGATTATGTATGGAAAAATGAAGAATAATTTTGTATGATCTATCTGCATTTAGGTAACATTTTTCAAAAAGAGTTTTACCTATAATATGATGATTACATTTAATAATTCTAAATTAAGTAGTTTTAAAGTTCAGAATTTAATAATTAAAACGAACACAAGAAAATTATTTTGAAATATTAATGTTTGTGATTGTAATAGTTATTGTACTAAAAAGAAGAATAAAAAATCCACATACTTTAATACATAATATAATTATATAACTACAATTAAAATTTCAACTAATTCAATGAAATAAATTTGAATATTATATTTTTGAAGCCCTTAAACCTAGTATATTTGCAAAAACTTATAAAAACGAAAAAAAAATTTACAACACATAGTACAGTAAGTTTATATAATATCGAATGCGAGGCAAAATATTTCTTCCCATATTCAAAATTATATAACACATCCTTAGCTGCTTCAAGTCAAATAGATTAATTTTCTATCAAAACTTAAAGGATGTTATCAATAAGGATGCGAAGAAAATTCTATTCATATATAATATATATAACATGTAGATTCATACATTCACAGCGAATAGATATCATATATCCGATATTATTTATGATTAATAAAATTTCTCACCATACAAAGTAGATTTTTCAGCACTAATATTTAAAAGCTTACAGAAGAAAACGTTATTGATTAATTAACCTTCATGAATGTAAAAAAGGAACCCGTATTATAAATTCGTGTGAAGGTCTTTTCATTAGCCTTCATTTACAATTCTAAAGGAAAGTTTTAACACAATCATATAAAAATATCCAAGATAAACTATCAGCATATAGAGAAAATACAAATAATTTTGATTTTCATAAACTTTCATAGTACTTCTATTCAGATATGAAATTAAATTTGACTATAAGAATCATTTATTTGATTATCTTTTAATAGGAAACAGTAAAGAATTAATATTATTTTCATATAACTCGAATTAAATATATAATAATTAGTTTCAATTGTAATTCTTCACATTTTGAATCCAATTTTTTATATACATGGTAAAATTTACATTTACGATTCTTCATATTTATTTACTTTAACAATGTTCTTATCATTAAATAGTATATATTAAAAAATTTTAATTTTATAAAATTTATATCTTATCTTTGTGATTAGATTTTAAAATTTGATATATCTTTATTTTTCAACATTCGTGTATGAATAAATGTAACGTTACCAGTATAAGTCTGTGGACATTATTTCTAAACAAATATTACGTAAAACTTTTTAAAATACTATTTAAATTACTATTGTAAAGTACAATAATAATTAGAAAGGTAAAATATTTAACAAATGAAATAATAATTATACATGGTATTTAATAATTTACAAATATTTCAATTATATTTAAATTAATTAAATTCATTTTTTAATTTAAACTTTCTTTATTTTCATATTAATTTATTTCTTATATTATTCGTATCTTTTAATTATTAAAAATTATTATTAAAAAACTTGTAAAGAGTAGATTCATATTACAAAAAATACATCTCTATATAAATATATTAATAATGAATTTCAATTTAAAAATTAATTTAGTCGAAAAAGATTCAGAATAAGCAATGGAAATTTTTATCGAATATATATACAACAAAACCCACAAGTAAATATAAATATGCTGTCAATCCAATCTGGATACGAACAATGTACATTTTTTCAAGGCTTGTATACCAAAAATTCTGTCTTCAAATTAATAAGTAATCTTATTATTTTCTTTTTACACATGCTTCTAGTAGATAATATACAGTTTTAAAAAATATTCTTTTTAACAGTTTACGCATATCAAAAAGGGCGCAGCTCGAGATTTTTCTTATCATCTACACGTGCATCTTTCGCACAAATAACTAACACGATAAACTTTTTCACGGGTTATCATTTCTATTTAGCACTGAATCGTTAAGATTCATTGCGATACCCTCGTGATTTTATTTCACGCTAATTGCGTAATACAGCGCTTTTTCAATTATCGAGTATCCACTTGCTCGTGATGTTCACAAGTATTTCAGTAAATTTAAGTTTTTATGTGCATTAAATAAAGCGCTGATCTTGTCTAAGTGTGTGTATAATAAATAATAGTGTTGACAAGAATCTAAAAATAAAAAATGCGATTTCTACTTCATTACAGTCATTCTAATACAGGTTAGAAAAATTTGATATAATTATACACAAATTTATATGATACTCTAACAGCAATATATTATTAACTAATTAGTTTGTATTTAAGGTAAATCTAGAAATTCAATTTATGCTTTTGAATAGATATTATTTATTTAGATATTAGTTTTCACAAAATAAATTAACGATAACAAAAAATTAAGAAAATTTATAGTTATGAAAAATATCATTTTTATATGATCAGTCTTTATATTTATTTAAAAAAATGATAATATTTCTAACTTACTTATTATCATTTTATAAATATTGAATTAAAATTTTTCATTATATTAATTTTAATACTTTCGTAAGAACTTCAATTTATATCTTAATTGCATAAGTACTCAGTTTTTAATTAATATATATTATAAACATTTTTTATTATTGTAGACAATATTTTCTTATATCATTGTTAGAAAAACCTTGTAAAAAAAGAGGTGTACAGAAAGAGTGAGAGATTTTAATATAAGTACTCTTTTTTAATAATGGTTAATATAGAATAACAATTTACTAATTCTCAATTTTGCATATTTATTAAGCATATTTTTTTAAGATTGGGCAGGAAATTCATATTCATTTATAATTATCAAATAATGTACAGTTATATTTTCTTTAATTTATTTTTTGATCCTCAAAATTTTGACTATATTAATGTATGAATTGAAAGTTAAACATATAAATTCTTCTTTATAAGTTACGCATTTTCTATTGTTTCTGTATTTTTACGAACAAAGTATAATATTACGTTTGTTAATATCTTCATAGTTCTTAATTTCTTAATGACATTTCATAAACTTGTAGATTAACATGAAAATGGACACATTATAAAATGCTAAATGGTCTGCTATTTCAATTTATTTAATGTTCTAGGAAAATAATAATTTATTTAACGATTACTAATATTATTAAAGAGTAATTTTCGAGTTTTTTCATATTTTAACTTGGAATATTTTCAATCAATAGATTTTAAAACGATTAACTTAAAATCATAATCTAAGCTCTATAATGAATTTTTTATTTTTTCAATATTTGAAAGGCAATTGTAATGTATTTAATATGGAAACATACCATTAGTAGTCCTTTAATGAAATGAGATTTTGAGAATTCTATCACAATCAGTAGTTTTCTGCAATGAACAACTTTTATGGAATAATTCAAATTTGTACTACCAGATTAAAATATTTTATATCTAAATATATGAAAAAAAATAAGCAAATTTAACATTAAATTGAATTAATTATTTTAATAACCATGTATGAATATTTAATATTTAAATTCATATTACTGAAATAACTGAAATATTATTTTAACTATTTTTAATACATGAAATATATTTTTAATTAATAAAAAATGATATCATACTTAATATATACAGAATTAATATATATAGAAAACAAAATATTAATTTATACAGAAAATAAAAGAAAAATATTTAGAAAAAATTTGTTGTCATTTTATTTCATAATTATATATCATTATATAATATCTTAATAATGTAAATTTAATTGGCAAGCAAATTAAAAATAATATTTTATCTATTTTTTAAGTCCTTACGTAATATTAATTTCCTTAAAAATTCAATTAATGCCTTCAATATTAGTGCTTAAACTTTTATCGAAAATATATAGTAGAAAGTTCAATTAATATATTCTAAGTTAATTAAAATGATTTATAGAAGAATTATTTCTGTTTATAATATCCATGTTTAAATAAATTCATATTTAAAGAAAAATTGAATAAAATTTTGTATACTATTATAATTACGATTAAAAATTAGTTGGATTCCAAAGTTCAAATTTCTAATATCTTCATTTACTAAAGATATAAAAATAGAATTTTTATAAAATTTATTTTCAAATGCATTCTATATAAATTATATTTATTTAGTAATGCTATTCTATAATTTGATTTAGATGATGAATGTGTGAATGAATGAAATAATTTTATATTTTAAAATTAAAGAAAAATTATATATATTCTATCATATATTTCAAAATAAATTCTATTTTACAAATTATATGTCTTGTATAATCCACTTAACTTATTTTTAAAATGAGAAAATTTAATTTGTCTTATCTCGTATATGGAATTTTATACAAAGTTCTACATTCTGTAGGAGTGTCAAATGTATTTAAATATAATTAATAAAAAAATATAATTAATATATAAATATAATTTGTGTACGATTTAATAAAAATTAGTCCAAATATTATAACTATTGAATGTATAATTTAAATTTTGTAATAATAAGTAATTGAAGATATAATAGATTTCTTTAATATTATCAATTTTTAACTAAAACTCTAATTATGTATAATATTTATCTTTATTATACATCCTAGTTTTTATTAGTTTATTTTATTTTCATTATTAGCAATAATATATTGGAAAATTAATTGATTAGTTGATTACATTTTATAACAAATCTTTCGTTTATTTTAAATATATAAATCAATTTTATACTTAAAAAGTAAATAAAATTCGAATATTTGACAAGATTAGTGAGAATTATTCCAAGTAGAATTTCTTCAGTAAAGATTATTTTGATAATAAAAACGCTTGAATTTCAAATACTTTATAGATGTATACATAATAAAAATTAATACCAAATTAGATAAAAGTATTAAATACTCAAGAGATATACGAGATATTTATTCACTTCATATTATATAAATCCATAAAATTAAATAAAATTCATAACTGTTTTATAAATAAAATAGATAAAATTAAGTGATTGAATTAGTATAAAGTTTGAACTTTTTAATAATTATATTATTTTTAAAAAATTTTATTTAAATTTTAATCTAAAAAGAAATTTATTATTTTCAAATATTGAAAATAATTTATCCGAATATTGTTTAATGAAACTATTTTTTCTTGTTGAAATATATTATTATTTCTAGTGATTCTTATTCTATTTTTTTTCATTCATAATTAGTTCCTATTATCATGCTATAAAATATACTATTAATTGCACAAATTAGGAATATTTAATAGATGAATAAAAAATTATGTAATTTAAATTAATTATACTATTAGATATGTGTTATTGATATTATTTTTCAATAATTAATTTTTTAAATATGAATTTAGGTTTACGTATAATTTTTAATCAATAAATTAAACCAAAAATTTATTTTATTATAACACTTTGCTACACAAAATAAATGAACATTAAATATATAAATGATAATTCTATATTTCTAAGTATATGTTCTTTATGTATTAATAAAGTAGAATTAAAATTAAATAAGATAGCAAATGTATAAATTTTCATTTCAAGTCAAAATTTTTATTTTTTACTATATGTTTTAATTTATACTAAATAAAATGGAGCTACTTTCGTATTCTTATAGATTACATGAGTATAATTCATACATCCATTTTCATTTCTATAAAACAATTTGTATAATAATTTTACTATTATTAGCTCAGGAATTTTCAATGTATGTTTGTCGTGAAGTTGGCTACGTAGCACATATTTATTCAATGATCGCAAAGGTAGAATGAATTATTCGGTTAATACCTAAACTAAGCATAATAATCGGTAGACGTTTTTTACTTCATTAAGACTTATCTTCATCTATTACTTTATGTATAAATTCTATAATTTCATTTTAGTAAACTGGAATGGTTATTAAATCCTACATTGCAAACTAAGAGTGCACAAAATCCAGTAATTTATGTAACTATTTTAGTAAGGTGGATTAGAGAGAAAGGACGTTACATGCATACCTACATATAAATTGAGAAGACGAAGGAGAGAAATAATGAGAAAAAATAAGATGACAGAGTTAGTGAAAAAGAGAGAAGTAAAAAATGAACAATGATAAATTGTCAGAGAAGCTCTATTTTTTAAAGAAATTACCCAATAATAAAACATGTATATATCATTGTAAATATATGACTCTTTAACTAATCGATAATACGTATTATATTTAATTTAGCACTAAAAGATCGTATGTAATATAAAAACAATATTCTAGAAAATAATGGATAATTATCAAATACAATACAATATAAATTATTTTTATAATTGTTATTTGGATTTTTCATTACAATAAATTTAAGAAACAAGACTAGTTCATATAATGAAATACTTTGTTACCTAAGTAAATAAAGTAATTTTTTAGGAAAATATTAGAACATTACTAAATGAATTATTTTCTAATATTCTCTATAATAATGAATCGTCATTTAAATTTTAAGTATAGTACTTCTATTCCTGCAATTAAAAATCATAATTAATACGGAGATAAATCATTATATAACGATGCAATGAACCTCTTAAACCTCAAAGTCAATGAACATCATAAAAAGTACACATTACAAATTACTGTAATAAAAAAAATATTAAGTAACTCACTAAAAACCCCAAAGGTTAAAAAAATTAAGTCTGTTAGTTCACAATATCGAATTAACCAATGAAAACATTCATGTTTCATTAATTGACAAAAATATTTGTTGTTTGAAAAAAAGTTGAATAATAAAACGTACATTTCCTCAATCATTACTATATATACTATATACTATTTATGAAATTTATGGAAGTGAATAATAAAACATTCCATTTGTACTATAAAGTTTTTAAATTAATCTACCTCTAAGTAACCATTTCCTTCATTCCTTTATTTCGAGTTTGTTAAATATTCAAAAATAATAATTATTAATGCTATTTTATTATCAATTTAATTTAATTCTAATGTATATAAATAATAAATAATAATAAATAATTCTAATATATATAAAATTATATATATACATTTATGTAAGAACAATATTAATATTTATAAGATATTTAATATTAAATGTTCAAATTAATAATTAACCGTAGTCAAAAAGTTATTAGCTAATAGCTGTGTATATACGTATATCAATTTATAATCATACATTTTTAATTATTTTATTGTTTAATGACCCATATAAAAAATTAAGTATTTTATATATTTGGAATATTTCATTATATGATATTTTATTATTGATTTTTTAAAGAATTTTTTTGAATAAAAGAAAGAATAATGATGAAAATACGTTAATATATTTTGTACCTTTAGATCTTCAATTATCTTTAAATTTAAAATTTTTCTACAGAATTGTAACACAGTTAACAATCAAATCATTTCCTATTAAAACTTAAAATAATATAACTTAAGAGTAAGCAATTTTTATTGCGTATATTTTGCTTACAATGGAAAACAATAATATCATCTGTTTTATTAAAAATCTCTATTCTTAAATATTTCATTGTATTTATGTGAATTACTAGTAAAGCTCAGTATAAATTGTATAGTTAAATTTTACTGCATTTAAAGAAAGTCCTTACACTTTGACTTTGAATAATTTATAGATTCATAACAATGTAAGATATAAATATTATTTTTTAGACTCAAATTTATCATACATTGATAGATGTAACAATTGATTAACTATAAATTACTTTAGATTAATTTCTTAATATTAGGTAGAATAGTATACAAATGTCTTTAAATGTATATTTTTAATAAAAAAAATTGTATTAGAATATATCGAAAATAAAAAATTTAGTTTGTTTATATAATTTTTAATTATTTTTGATTAAATATTTTTAATTATTAACGAATAACAAAAGTTGCGATAGTAAATTTGTTGACTTATTATAAACAAATTTACAGAACTTTAATAATATTGTTTAATTTATGTTATATATAAGGCACACATCTATTTATCACGAGAAACTAAGAAAGATAAATGCATGTTTTTTCAATGTTTTAATGTATAATTTTAGGTCTTTCTAATTTAAAATTTATATCATAAAAATATAAATATAAATAAAACTGATAACGACTTATATTATTTTATCGAGTATTACAAAATTATATATGTTAAAAATTTCTTCTCGGATTTATGAAAATTATAAGTTTGAATTGTAAGATAATGAAGCTACTTTGAAAAGGCTTAATTAAATTTTTAGTATTGTATTATTTTTGGTATAATTTAGTACATATATATATATATGTGCTAAATAAATATATATGCACTTAGTAACGTTGAATATATCATAAATATATAAATTCTAATATAAAATGAATTTCAATTAATAATAAAACTGAGTACGAAGCAGATAAAATTTTATTTTTTAATATTGGAATTATTTGTATTTTGTTTAATTTTTTTTTATTTCAGAGGTATCGTATAGAAAATGAATATAAAATATAATATCAACATTACACTATTAATTTATTATATTAATAAAAGTTAGAAAAATTATCAATTGGATTTCAATATGTACTGTAAATACTATATAATGTAGTATACTAAATATTTTAGATAAGAATCTACTATTAATATATTATTAAATTATTTGAATATATTTTTTTATAATATACTCAGACATAATTTGTACGACACGATTAAACTGTTGATTCTTCAATTAATCATTATGGAAATTTAATGTATTTCTTTTTCTATATATATATATATATATATATACATAATTATATGTAACCTTTATATGTTACTCATGTTTATAAGTTTAGTTTATTTTACAAGGTAATTATTCTATTTTTCGAAGCCCAGTGTATACTTTACATTAAGAATTTTATCATAATGTAACTTACAATATACAATTTCTTAAAATATTATTTCTCAATTTAGAGAGGATATATTTTCTCTTTTCCTTAAAGTTAAAAATAATCTATGGTACAATGGCCAAAATTATGTACCAGTTACTTAAAGCGATCAAAGTGCAGAAAGAATATATAATGTTTTAATTAAAACTAAAAATGACTATATTCAAGATATGTGCGTTACGAAAATTAATTAGTCTCCAAGAAAATTATTTAATTTAAAAAAATATAATAACGGAAAATATAATGATATATTCGTTGAAAACAATGTAATTACAGTATATACGATAAAAAATTTTGAATTAAAGAAGACTTTAATAATTTCTTTTTATTTCT
>JAPYYT010003172.1:0-21262 GCA_030522565.1 Ceratosolen corneri | reverse complement strand
CAACTTTTGTCAAATTTAAGTTACCTTTTGCTTCATACTTAGAGTAATTGACTGAGGTTATTTTAATTAACTTTTATTAATTAAACATGTATAAAGGAGAAGGAGAAATTCTCATAAATTTATACGTATTATTATTATCAACATGTTACTGAAATTCAGAGAAAGAGTAGATAATTAATGAAGAATCTGGATAAATACACTAATAATATTAAATGCTGTATTTGTAATCAGTGAAGTCATATTGTTTATAATTTCTGTAATAATAATTATGCTCACATTAAAAAAGTTTGTAAATATGGAAAGCAAGATTTCAATTTTATAAATAATCAAAAAATCATTTGAAAAATATTCTATAATACAATGCATAAGATATAAATTGTACTAAATATTCTGAAAATAAAGAATACTAAATAAATTAAATGGAAAACTATTTCAGTAATAGAAACAAACACTATAAGTTAAATCTTATATATCCGCTATCAATAATAAAACAAAGTATAATTAAAATATATAAATTTAATAATTAAAATGTTAATTATGCTCGAGTTAAATTCAAGAATAACTCCAACAAAATGTTATAAAATAGGCCAATTTAAATTAAATGTAATCTCTGTACAAAATAATTAAAATTTATAATTTCTTTATTAAATATTAGGAAAACTAATAAAAACAATATTTCACAAGTTGAATCGGTTATCGTTACTTTTCCAGTTAACAGTTACAATATACGTTACAGTCCACGAATTTGGCAGAAATTATAAGTAAGCTATTCAAAAACTGCAGACTAAAAAACGTGATGGGCATATATCTCATCATACTGAATATTATTTTATATAAATTACAAATGGAAATTTAACAATAAATCTAATTAAATATAAAAATACAAGAAAGATAAAATGGTTAACATAATAATTGAATCCAGGTAAAGAAAACCAGAAAATAAACATATTTCAAAATAAATCGCCTCAAAAAACTGATGATGTAAAATCGAAAATTGAAACTTTAATTAGAAAAATACTTTTAAAAAGTATATATATAACTACATTATTGGTAGTTTCATTGAAAAAATGATACTTGCTATATAATCAGAAAGAAAGTAAACATTCTAATTAAATTTATAGTATACATAATGTTTGTTTAATATAATATAGTATAATAAAGATAAATTATATGCTCTATATTCAACAGTCATGAAACAACATTAGTTTTTTAATACTTTATGAATAATACTATGAATATGAATTATATTGGTACTCAGTGTCTGAAATCTGTAAAAACCTCAGCTTAAGTATGCTATTTATTTTTATGTGGTAAATATTTAATTTTTAGCATATTTAAACAGAGAATTTTATATATATTATATATTAATTTTCAAGTTCTGATAGTAAGGTTCTACGTAATTTTGCAGATTCGTCGACAAAAGAGAATTTATCTAAAACGTATCTAAATACAATTAAAAATATATCATAATAAAAGTACCAATAATATATTCTATTATTATAAATAAAGCGATAGTACAAGAGGAACAGCTAGTTATTATTCATATAATTCAATAAATTCGTTTATAATTACTTTAGTACTCTCAAGTCTTTAGAGATGTATGTGCTATTTATAAAACCTTCTCAGAATTAATAAAATAATTTAAAGTACTTTAGATTATTAATAACATTAATGTAATTTTATATTTCAGCCATGTACTTGAAACTGCTTTAGAAAGAATTTGTTGCATGCTTTATTTCTTTTTTTTTCGTGATAAATTATTTCAATTAGTGTAACTGTGATCTAACTGTTGAAATAGTCAATAAAATATGTGAAATCAAATATGTGAAAAACGGAAAATCATAAATTTTGTTTAATACACAGTAACAAGAATGAACAAAGTAAAATTACCAAAATATTTGTACTGTTGTAAGTATTTTATTATTACATATGATATTGTAGTAGTGAAAATTATTATATTTAATAATGAAAATTAATTGTATTGAGGAAAACAGAAGTACAATTATTAATATTCAAAGTAATAGTTTATTATTAATAATAGTAAACTTATTTTTTTTCAATTTCACATAATTTGGACGTTATATTTTTTAATGTAACAAGAACAACAACGACAATATTATAATAATAATTGTAATAGTAGTAGTAGTAATAATAACGATATTGATGCAATTTAAAGATTTTAGGTACGTAAACCATATTTCAACTTTATTTCGAGATAAAGAATTATTTTAATAACTATTTTATGTACGTTTCAATTGGTCATAATCATTCAAAGTACATCAAAGTTTCGAAACATTAATTTAAGTTAAAGATACATGCTTTCATTAAAAATTTTACAAATATGAATATACAGAATCATTCTCAATTTTAAATACTAAAATAGTTTTACATTAAGTAAACTAAAATCATTTAATTAATTAATTTATCTGATAATAATGATTTTGTTAGTTTCACCTAATATTATAAACTAAATCGTTATTTTTAAACTTTTTCGGTAAAATAATTAAAAAATAATTACATTTATATATTAGTAATTTTAAATGAATTACTACTGCCAGTGTGCTAAAACAATTTTAATTAAAAAGTAAATTGATTAAATTCTGAATATTAAGTGATTCATTTTATTATACCTCATTACATATAATAAGAAGAATTTTAGAATTTCATAAGCTTAAGTATTTTATTTATCAATAAGTTTTATTATTAATTGTAAATTAGAGGCTATAATATAAAATATGAAATCCATAATAAATAACTTTATTAGACAAAATTTAATTTTGTAGTGATTTAACACGAGTATAATTATTCAAAATAAAGAACATTTCATATTAATATTTATTGGAACTTATAGACTATTTACAAAACGATTTTATGAGCTCCTACATATTATTATTTTGTAAAATATGAATTTAATTTATATTTTAATATTGTTTTGTCAAATATAATAATGTTAAAATAAACAGTTAAACGTAATTCAAATTTTTTAGACTTAAATGTATAACATATGATATTAATATAGTTAGTTATGCATTCTCAAAGTCAATAAAGTATATTTCAAAATAAGTATTTTTCCAACATAGTAATTTTAATAAGAAATAAAACTTTATTAGCATGATTCGCCTTTATTTGAAAAATTTTATATAAAAAATTTAAAATCTGATGTACATGTTTTGTTTCATATAAGATTTCGAAAAGTGCTTTAAAACTGACGTCTGAATACAACTTGGCATTTTTATTTAATATTTGAAACTTCTGTCCTAAATTAAATGATAAACATTGACTATGTAACGGGGCTGCACACTCAATGGAACTATTTGGTTAATATGTGAAATATTTAAAATTCCATTATAATAGAATTAAAGAGTAAAGTTCAGAGTTTGGATGTGAGCGGCGCTTTAAACTCTCCTATATAACCTACAATGCTAACTTAGTGTTGTTACACATTCAACACGTGCGTCAGCCGGCACTCGCTTTCGAGTTTTCCTCACGCTTCCACGCTCTTCCTCGCAACCCGCCACGCGTTCCATTACGCCGTTTCTGCGCCTCCCCGTCGCCCGCGCACTCCTCTCGCGACGTCGTCGCGTCGCTGCTCGCGCGCCCACGCAGCATCGCGTCGTCTGCTCGAACGATGTCGTGAGGCATTGCTGTAGGATTTCCTCGGGGCGTCGCTCGCGCGCGCGCGCGTACCCACACTAGGAAAGGCAGCGGTGGGCGGGGATTTAGCTGCACGATCATCGCCGTGGCCTCCGCCGGCACTCAGCGCAGTGAGGATTAAGAGACGCGGCGTAGCGCACGTCGTCGTCGCTCTTCTCTGAACCGCGAGACGACTTCCGAGTGACGGCGCGTGTGTCTCGAGTGCGCGTATCCGGACGGCTTGGCTCTCGCACGAGTCCCTCTTCGGCGAGGACGTGGCTCGAGAACAGCGCCGGCTGAGGGTCTTTATATAGGGTGACGGACGCTTGCGATCTCGAGATTGAGATAAGGAGCCAGGGAGATAAGAGGAGCCGTCGCGGCTACGACGGAGAGAAGAGACGCCGGTCGACAGTCGTCTAGAGTTGCTCCGCACGCCGAGATTCGACCGTGGAGGAGGTACGCCGATTGGAAAAGAGGAAATTATAGGAGGCGCTTTGCTGGTTATCAGGTGAGTCTTCCTCGGCGCTTCTCTGCGCGGTCGCGGCTCTATCAAGGTTTCCTTTACCGTGTGCAACGCCACGCGGTGAAACGAGTCTTGTGGAAAAGGAGGTGCCACACGCTAGGGATTAAAATAACGAGACCCTGTAAGACAGATAGAAATAGAGGCAGAGAAGTAGAAATAGATGCATAGATAGATAGGTAGATAGATAGATAGAGAGGAGTGAGAGAAGAGAATTGGCGAAGTTGTCTATCGGTCACGAAAGTGTCGACTAATAAGAGCGATACCAGACAGTAGTTCACTTTCCTCTTTTTCTATCCAGCTTGAGTTGGAAAACTTTTCCATTAACACGATGATACACGTTGTTGTAATGTGTAATTATTATTACTTTTTAATGACTAATTTTGTATAGAGTTTAAGGACGTTGTTTACATCAGTAATATTAGATACTTTGTAGAGGGAGTCATTGAGATTTATATTTATTGTTTCTAATACAACGATATTATGTTTTAAGAATATCATTAATGATGGATGTACTAATAGGCGTTTCTACGATGCTTAACCTGTGTTTATTATTTCTTGAAAATAAAAAGTAATATATTAATACCGTCAAGTTCTTTTATGAAATTACTCATTGAAAACCAAAGCCAATTGCCATGTAAAAATTGAAGGATAATAGTTTAAAAGTAATTATGCTAGAAATACAAATTAGAATTGCAGAATAATGTCCGGCGAATTAAAAAATATATTTATGATGACATGAAACTATTCTTTCATTAATAATATTACATAAATAACTATGACTCTGCTTTTACATATTACACGTGTTTTGATTATCATACAGGAAAATTTTCCTATCACATATTACATATGCATGGTAATTGGAGTGTAAAGAAATCAATGCATCGTAGTATATTGAAATAGAAAATTTTCTAAAATTATTTGAAATATTCGTAAAGGAAACAAGAAAAATGTTATTTTTTAATAAAGAGAATATTTGTTCAATAAGAGTGAAATTGTTAAAAAGAAGCCTATATTCTTTAAATATATAGTAAATTCTGACTCGTATTGGGATTGAATAAATATGTTAAGTTTTGCTACATCATTTTTTCAATTTCTACTTAATTAATCTGTATATGTATATGAAATATCACGTTTATAATATAATTATTAGAATAATTGGGATAATTTATAAATAAAATACGAGATTATGAGCTAATTGCTCATGGTCTTATACTATAATTGTATGTTCCGTAATGAAATGTTACAGATGGATGTGTAAATTTAACTCGAAAAAAAATAGTTTTTTTTACGTTTTCAACATACCTCTACAAACTTCCATAGTATAACCATTGCTATAAACGTCATTCTAGTTCATTCGTTACTATGTTTTAGGAACTTTAACTAAAAATATCTCCTGTACTTAATTATGTCATCCCTCGAAAATAAGATTACCTCTTACATTATTTTGCTTACCCAACTAGTTGCAAGTTTTATCTATACAACTTGCAGGAGTCAATTATTATATACGCGTGATATTATCATAAAGCGGAACAAATGCGTCAATTGACTCTTAGAAACCTAGCACCCAGCGAAATACTGCAGAGCCGAAAACATATGACATTGTGAGACCACGACTGCTGTGACTAAATATAATTACAAAAGTCCGTGATTTGCTCAATGATTTTTCGCACAGTTTACTGAAAATTTACTGAAATTTTATGAAATTGCTCGGTTATCTCCACACCCGCATCATATACCGAGCGTCAATGACGTTAAAAATAGTACAAATAAAGAAAAGAAGAGAAATTTAAGAGAGAACGTAATAAAAGCTTGCCATTTTTTTTACTCATCTTTATGCGCTTACGCGTGTATAATTTCAAGCATGCTTGAATGCATTTTGGTCACGAAGAATCATAATAAGAAGCTAGAAGCATACTTCTCTTTTCTTATTTTTCTCTGTCATTCACTGACTCACGATTTGTGGCTCTCTCACTCATTTTTTACTTACTGCCTATCACTTATTCACTTCGCTGTTTATCGTAAATATTTTACGTGTCATAATTTTAAGCCAGCCCATGTGAGTGAATTTTGCTTTCAACAGCTCCCCGTCTTCTTTTCGTTACAAAAAGATGTTAAAAAAATTAGATCGTACTTCACTGTAATATTAAGCAACTGCTCATTATATTATAGACAACTATTTATTGCAGATTTTAAAACGCTTTCTGAAATATTTTGTCTTTAATCATTTTTTACATATTTTTAATTTTTAGAGGCAGATAATGCTAATTGAAGTTGTATCTCACACTTTTACACATACAATAATAATTTTATTCAGAATATGCACTGTCATCAATTTAAATCTTTTAACACTCTATTTTAATTTTGTAATGTTTTGTTGATCAAAATTCTTCAAAAAAAAAAAAAAAAAAAACTAGGTTTGCCAAACAATAATTCATTTGTACAATTACATATTTGTATATTAATATTGTATAATTGTATCATATTATGTTGTATAATATGTTATCCGTTTGATACCTACGTATTTATATAGCTTTATACCGTTAATAAGTTAGTGTTGTACTGGACACATGATTTTTATATACATTATGTTCAATATACTTTTAAATAAAAAAAACTGTATATAAGATATACAACATATTAGTTTCCATAATAAATTTAAACGTATCATAGAATTAATTAATATTTAATTTTCTAAAGTGATTAAATATTAATTTCTCTAAATATCTAAAGGGATTAAAACATATTGATTAGATAGTGAATCAATTTTAAAAAAGTAAGAAACAAACGTTAGGCATTATGTTCATTCAAAATTATATTAAAATATACAGAAAATTAATTACATTACGAGTACTCAGACTTACTTTAATAAATAATAAAAATACCTTTAGTTTATTTTTAATACGCATTATGGATTTATTTATAGATACTACCTTAATGTTTACGATCAACTAGTCAGAGAATTAAACTGAATCAAATTTAACTAAAAATTCACTTAAAAAATAGTTTTTTATATTTAAATCTCCAGATGATAATATGTATGTTACATCATAAATAAATAATAGAAATGTTTATGTGGGATATAATACTTATATAGTTAGATTATAATAATATAAATCTTATATTTTCTTATGATTTATTCATTTTATAGTTTGACTATTATTATTGATATTATTATAATAATTTGATTTTATTACAATCAAGTTTGATATTATTACAATCAAATATAAAAGAAAAAGTTACTATATTACTTTCCAACAGTATACTTTGATAATACATTTTTGACATTCCACATATATACTTCACATATTTATGTACGTCTTCATAATATGTGTCAACTATTAGGCTATACTATGAAATTTGTAAATGTGTCTAATTTCACGATTGATTGTTTATTTTAAATTATAAATTATACAAGATATAATTACCAAATAGAATAAACAATTGCACAACTGAAATTGTCGTAAATGGGAAGTAATATAATGTCAATAAAATTTCATATATTAATAACCTAAATGTAATATTTAATATACGAAATTCATTGCTTTATATTTTAATAAATATCATGATTTAATAGCTGCTATACCTTTCGTCGCGACCAACAATTTAGCGAAGGTCATTGTAACGACGTATTTTTCATGTATATTAATCTTCATATTTTGAACTTTTAAACGTCAATCCAATATTTATATCCACAGATCTTTAGTATATTGTAAAATATATATTTATTTATCTTTATTTTTTAAGGAAATTCATTGAGAAATTTTTTTATTCTTATTTAAATAATTAATTTGCTTAAATTATTAAACATTCTGTTACATATTTAGGATTAAGAAGTTTTGATTTTGAATTAAAAAATTAAGATTGGATTTTAATACGTTTATAAGTTTTTAAAAATAAAACATTTTCAAATTTAAAAATTATGTTATTATAATTTTAAAGTCCTAACACAAATATGTATCAAATTATTTTAACTGTATAAATATTATTGGTATTATTTTTAGTCACACATTAGACTTAATATATATAAGTGTGCGGATGTGTGTGTGGGTGTATTGTTATTTCTTTTATATAAATATTATTAGGAAATATCATTTCAATAATAAATGTCACTTTATTATTTATACTTAAGAAATTAGAAATATTTTGTAATAGTAAATTGAAAATACATGTTTAATATAAAATATTTATAATTTGATCTACGAACGAATTTCATTTTTTAATTGAGAAATCAAACATTTTGTTATTGTATTTGTTAGTTAAACGAACTATAATTGACTAAAAATAATACTAATATTATTTAAAAATTATCTTGTATTTATAAATAATGTTCATTAATTTATAAATAAAATATTTATTATTTATTTTTTAATAACATTACATATTTGTCACAGTCTCTGAAATTATTTTGATATTTCATACACTTATATTTACCTACGTATGTTATTTTATTTAATTACCTGGACATTTGTTTATATTATCGAATTTACATATTTTTATTTTCATGATATATTATAATTAAATAATAATATTTGAAAATTATTATTTTAAATTAGTGAGTAGATAAAATGAGTGTTTGAAAAATTAGTATAATCAATTTTACCTTGTTTAAAATTTCTGTAATCTCAAGAATATATTTTGAATTAAAGTTATATGATATATCATATGATTATAAATATTTTTTTATATGAAAATAGTAATGATTTTTTTAAACATTTCAGTGTATTCATTTTACTATCTAGACGTCAATAATTATGTTAATTTAAAATCAATTCTAAGTTTTATAAATTTAAAGTCAACTTTATACTTGGATATTTTATAAAATTAATATTCCTATATAGAATTCGTTAGACAAAAATCATTTATTAGTTCATGACTAAAGTTCCAAACATGTATTCTTTTATTTCAATGTTTTGTTTTGAACAAATTTTTTCAATGAATACTCAATACTTAATACTTAATACAAATAATTAACCGATGATAATCAATTAAACGATGAAATTTTAATTTTTTTAAAGTTATTTAAAAATGTTATTTTTCTTAAAATTAATCTTTATCTAAAAAAATACACAATACATACAGGCATACACTCATATGCACGCGCGCACACGCACACACGTTCACTTAGGAAAATAGTATTCTTCGAATTTGCTTGTTACAATTGAAATTTGTATATCCTTTAATATATTAATGTATTTGTTATGTTCAATTATATTATATGAAATTCAACATTATAATGTAAAATAATTCATCGTAGTGTAATGTTAAAAAGTTAAGAGTTGGAATTCAGTTACAATTTTGACAAACAATTTAGTCAATTCAAACGTGAGTATTTGCAAAATTCAATGAAAACTAGAATATTCGAATTGCAGATGATGATAATATTGAATGTGAATTACATATTTCGAAATATTACTATTGATAGTTGAGTTGTATATTAACGAATATGGTTATAAAGGAATATAATTTTTTATTAGATTAATCTACTCTGATATGTATATAACAAATAAAAACGAAACAGTATTGAATAAAGAAGATAAATAAATGTATGAGAAACTTCTTTATCTTTTCATTAATAACAATGTACTTAAAATGTTATTTTTGATAAAGCACGTACCTTTCTATATTTATTATCTTGTCATATAGAACATTTCGATAATTATGAATATCAATCATAATTATTATTGATAGAATTACTTACTGATCGATGAATTTCTTTTGTGTTATGGACTGTAAATAGACGATAATCCCACAACTTCACCGTTCATCGAGTAAGTGAATAGCGGTGATGTAAAAGTGTATGAATACCTGCTTCTACACTTTTTTATCTATTCATTTGATTTAAAACACTCATTGTATTCTACGAAATAATACCCACTGATAAATAATTTCTGATAACTAAGTATGTAAAATTAATAAACATAATTTATTCGATTTATTAATTTTGAAATCCAAGATTACATGACTTAATTTTTATAAAACTTGAATATAACTTTATTTCATTGTAGACGTATGTTAGCATATATAGAAATAATCGATTTCGTTGAATGAGAAATTCTATTATAACATGTTTCAATCTGATTTTCTAACGTATGTTAGTCCATTTTTAACACTTCGGTCGATCACCTTTGTCTACAATACACTTATCATAAGTAAATTATCGTAACTTTTGTATAATGTCAATATAATATCTAAAATACTTTGATTTCATCTAATATTTATATAATTATCTTGATATTATAAAATAAATACTGTACAATATTTAAAAAAAGAAAGTGTATTGATATAAATACATTATTTCATTAAAATTATTATATATTATATATATATATATATTATTTAATTATTTCCTATAGTTTATTTATATAATATAATTAAGCAACTTGAAAATCAAATATGAAATTTAAATATAACTTTATAACTTTATAATTTTTTTGAGTTATAAGTTGACAATTTAGTTACCTTTAAATTAATTTAATTTCATTTAATTTTTAATTCATTTAATTCATTTGATAAAAACTTTCGGATTAAAAACAAATCTTTATGATTTGGAAATGAAAATTTAGATTCATTATAACAAGAAAAACAGACAAAAATTATTTTAATTGTAAAATTTTGTTTAAAAATTATTCATAGTATACATTCATTTACATTTTTAGTACTCGGTATTTACATTTCGATCGACTTTTAAATATAATTTACAAATTTAATAAAAGTGTATAGATTCATTAATAATTTATGATATCAATTTAGCAATAGTAAATTTATAACTACTTTTTTTAATAAAGTTACTTTTATCTTTAATTTTCAATGTTTAGTTTACTAACCGTTTGTGATAGAATATATATTTGGATAATCTTTATATTAACAACAATAAAAAACTAATTTTTTTAATTCTTCACAATTGAATTTGTATATTCATATAAAAATCATATTTTTGTCATTTATATATATTAGAATTTACTTTCTAAATTAAAAACAGAAATAGTAAAGTTAAACTAAAAGAAACATTAAAACTTATTATTATTAACATTGTTCGTTTTTTTTATTTTATGTATTCCTATTGTTGTAAATTAAATAAACTTTCACTTTTCTTAATACGAAATATGAGCATTACAATATTGTAATTTCTATTTTTATTAAACAGCATAAAAAATTTGAGATTGATAATGAATGTAGATTTGATCAGTTTTAATGAAACCATAAAATAAATTTTCTGATGTAACAGGCACACAAAGCTGATAGAATGAAACTAGGTTGAATTTTGTAAAAAAACTTTTTGTAAATACTAGGAAGTATAACCAGATGAGTTTCAACTTGAAGCAAAGAATAATAAAATGATAAGCATACTTTTCAATATTTTGTATTTAAGGTAAAGTTATGATTTAGTTGTAATCAATGAAATATCATTTAGTTATTATATATATATGTATATTATACATATATTTCAAAATGAAAAATAGAAAAATTTCGGCTTCTAAAAACACGATTTATAAATGTATTTCCAATTGAGGATGTAAGAAAATTGTAAAATTCCTTGAATATTAATCACATTATGACATGATGTGAATTATTGAAGAATTCAATATTAAAAATTAATAAAAATTATACCATGAAAAATACCGTGTAAAAAATAACATTTTCATAGCGATTTATTTATTTTATTGTGTCGATATTTTTCCATATTATATGTATTTCAATTTTCAATTTTCTTATTCAACTAAAATTATATTAATATATTTCTAGAATATAATCGAAGCAAAACTAAAGCATAAATTTTTATTCTTAAATAAAATAGCTCATTATATTTTACAAAAATTATATTTGGTTTATATTCATTTATGCAGTTGCTATTTTCGAGTTTATTATTATAATAAAATTATAATAAAATTAATTTGAAATTTTTATATAATATTTATATATGCATTCCAATGCGACACAATAGAACAAAAATTATAAAATTTTGTAAGTTTTTTCAACTTTACTATGAATAAATTTTAAATATCTTGCATATATATATATCTGCATGTATAGATGTATGTATATATGTGTAACTGAGTAAATACACAGACACGGGCATAAACATACATTTTATCGTGGTCTTGTATGATGTGAATATTAATGAATGTTACAAAACTTTTAAAAATTATATTTATAATAAAACTTTTTATCAAACATTGGAATCGTACAAAATTTAAATATTAATTATATGATGACAGTTACATAAAATATGATTTAAAATTAAGTTACATTAAATGAAGTCATTGACATATCTACGAATAAAAACATTTCTAATATAAATGAACTCCGAATAAATATAATTCAATTCATAAATGAATAGAAATTTACACGAGTACATAATTTATTTTATGACTTTTAAAATAGTTTTTGGTACTAAGGTCGTCGTTTATAAGAAAGTAACCATGAATAGGTAATCAGGATCATCGTTACTTGATAGGATAACTTACACTATTGTCAGTAACAACTAAGAATCCAGGTGAAGGTTAAATGTGCAATTGTAACGACTCTATGCAACTTGCTATGTAACATTGCCCAGATTTTAAATATAAGACTAATATAAAGATATTATTGTCATTTTACCTCATGACATTCTCACTATACGGAAAATAAATAGGCAGCCAGCTACGTTATGGGAATATTTTTTATGTGCTTACATATTTTGTAGTAAATAGTTGAATAGGATCTTTGCTCTGATGAAAGGAGCGTGTAGTTATAAACTTTTGCAAAACACTGGATGTAGAATACTTTGTTGTAAATCTCATCGTAGATGACTTACGTATATTGGCGACGAATTTTGCCTTTTACTTCTCGCGTATTATTGCATAAATGGTAATTTGCCCTTTCAAGTTTTACAAACTAATCGAGAACGTTGAGTGCAGCTCGATAATTTAAAATACGTTACTTGCTGGCCTACAAATCTACTTAAACATATTGCCACCTACATTCTAATTTTGCTTCATTGAACAAAATAAAATTATTTATTTTTAATAAATAATTAAATTGAATTAATAATGAATTAAATATCTATAATTTTATTTTGCACACTAATACGTTATTTTTTAGTTAAACCACAAGTAAATGGAATATCTTCCGTGACGATATTGTTTTAACAAATTGTTTTCTCAATCTGCGATATTATAAATGACAATTTAGAAAATGGAGAAGAACATTTTCAGTATTTAGAATTTATTTTATATGCAAGTTTTCGAAATTCTGGATGAATACTTTAACAGCCATTCAAATATTTATTTAAAACTTATTTTATACAATTTTGTAATTATGTAACGATAAATATTAATTTAATATTTCTGAAATTTAAACGAGTGTTTTATATTGCTTATTTCATTTAAATAATCATCATGTCATATAAAATGGAAAATTCGATATTAACATTAGGAGATAATTAAAATGAGTGGCATTATATATGTTTTCGTAAAGTATTTCTTAGATAGATATTAAATACAACAATACAAAAGTGATTGATGATATCCCTGAGCATTAAACGTAAAATTTATTGTTGTCGGTTTTAAAAAGATGATGTTACAATTAAGTACTTTCTATTTACATAGTATGACGTACCTGATTGTGTTATCTACAGATAAAGCTCATAATTCATAACTAGATTTATGATAATACGCAAATGATACTTATACAACTGCGCACTTTTGATCAAAAGAATGGTTTTTCGTCATATGCATAAATACTAAGATAATAAATAATTAGAAATAAATTGCCAAACAAAAATTTTACAACTGCTTATCATTTTGACTTCGAATAACGATTTCATAAAAAACTACCATCTGAGTAATCGTATACTTTGCAGTTGCTGGCTCAATAGAGTACAAAATAATTCTACGAAGTAATAGTTAACGCAGAAAAGCATTAATAAGAATATCACTTACTATTATTCTTGATATTATCACTATACGTGCGTGTTGCATCTCTCATAAATCTTACAATATGAAAGAAAATCATAATAAAAATGCATAAACCGTCTTCAGAATAATTAAGACACAACTTTGTACATGGATAAAAAAAAGATAGTAACAATGAAAATATGTTCGCGAATAAAATAAAATTGTCAGTTTTATAGTATTGTTTTAATTTAAAGAAAATTTTCTAGAAATTATTATAAAAAATATAAATTATAAAAACGTTTATATACAGGTTCGCTTTTGTGTATGTAGGCTCGTGTCTGAATCGTTATTTATTTGTGGGTAATTATGTGTATTTTATGTTTCATGCATTAAAAAAATGTATACATAATATAATATAGTTAATAAATTATAAACAAGAAAATTTATCAACATTTTCAAAAAAATTGCTTCAAAATTTCTTTATACAAATAGTCATAAACATTAAAAAAATATTTATGTTAATATGATATTATATTTAAAAAATGAGTTTCATTTGCTTTGTATTATTAAATTACTATATTTATTGAATACTATAAATGGTAACAAAATTTGCAAATATATTTTTAATTTAACTTAAATTGGAAAAATACGGAAAGCTCAAAAGAAAAGAGAAAAGTACTCGGCATGATTTTACTCATCCGAGAAATAAAATCGGCATCTTTCATTTTTGTCTTCATTTTTTTTCAACTCCACCATCAATGTCTGTACACTTTTTTTTATTTAAATCCCGATCATATATATCGTATAATAAACTGAAATCGAATACCTGACATGTTACATGCAAATATATATATATATATATATTCTTATGTATTAATAATTTAATTCATTATAAAGTATATTGTATTATGAATAAATTTGAAATGAGTGAAGACATGCAACCGAGCGTATTTCTCTTTTTTATGTATTATGTATTGATTTTTCTGTATTAATGAAATAATAATCATTAACCCATACGTAGTTTATAATTGAATTTACATATATATTAATCATCTAATATCTTGTTAATAAAGAAAATCTATTCTTAAATACATTCAAAGCAATTACTTAAATCAAACAGATTTTATATACTTTATCAGTTATTTTAATGTTATTAAAATTGTTACATTATTTGAATTTTTTGATGTTAAGATAATTAGTCTTTTCTGCTGTATATATGTATAAATCATGCATTGCCATCGTAATAAAGAAATTTATGTATCTAACGGCGCAGACAGTTCCAGATTTCGTCTGCTGGCCAATCAAATGTAATACTTTATCACACTTGAGCCTTGTAATTACGTCGAAGAACCAAGTGGGCCATGGAGAATTGCAAATGAAGTCGATATGTTACTGTAGGAGTTTAAGATATTTGTATATTTATAATTTTATTTATCATCGACGAGGAGCCTTTAAAATTAGAAAATCCAAACTTTCTAGGGACATCATATATAGAATTTAAATAACTTTGCGATTTGGCACCTGCTTTCGAATAAGTATCAAATAATTTTAACCTCACTAGTTTTAATATAGAAGCTTTCTGTACAGGTTCAATAAGTTTATTCCTTAATAAGTTGATTATTATTTATAAGTTGATAGGGAATGCAATAATAAAATTTTCTCCTGATAATTTTGTTTCTTGTGCAGTTAAACAATAAAATATTTTTAAAAAAGTAATTACAAGAAGAATCAGTGAAAATTTTGCTTTCGTCAATTTATAATATTAATATTTTATTAAATGGCTTTGAAATTTTGTTTGTAAAATATTTTAATTAGTTCTAAATAGATAGTATTACATTAACTATTTTTTTTATAGCAAATGAATTTTAAGTAAAATATTATAACATGAAAGAATCATAGAATATTAATGCAAATACTTATCCTCATTGCTGTAGTATGAAAACTTATATTAATTTCAGTGTTAATTATGTTTATTATGATGAAAATGATTTAAAATTATTTATATCAAATTTTATTAATGCATTAGAACGTTAAAAAAAGTTTTCAGTAACTTTACGTTATTTTTTGAATGACTCATTAGGATTACTTTTTAATCAAGATGTATTTTCTAATCTAGCCATATTAATATTTTGTAAAAGATATCACACATCTAGATCAAATTACTTGGCATTCTTTTGCAAATAATGTCAATGTTTAAGTATATTGGATGAGATGAAAGAATAAGTTTATACATTTTTAACATACGTCATTCACTTGGATTTTATATTTTATTTAAAATTTTATTTTATGTTTTAATTTATATTTTATCTTAATAACAAATTATGAATTATGAACAAATATATGGAAGAAGAAATGATATTAATATGAATTAAATTTAAATATTTTATCATTTTTTGATAATAAATAAATAATGAATATCTAAAATAGTATAGTAATTAAAATTATAAATATTGATAGGTTCATTATAAAGAGGAAATACAATGAAACGTTCTAAAATTAATGAAGTAATAAATTATTTTTAAATTTAGATATAATCTTAATTCAATGATTAACAAATTAAAAATTAATAAAATAGTACTATATGATTATTATATGTTTATTATTATATGATTATATAAAAATATATAATCATAAACGATTTTTATAATATACAAATCTAATGAAATATATATTATATATAATTCCATTCGAAAGTCAAAGTAATCGATTTAGAAAAAAATAATCAGTATGAATTCATTATTGAAAATTTCAATATAATCGTTATTTTGAAATAACATTCTATATAATATACCATATAGTTTATATATAATAATATTCTGAAAATAATTTTTAGAGGAATAAATTCATCACATGTAAGTTTGATTATTATGAATATTCAAATTTCTTATCCGTTATATTTTAATTGATAATTTTACACATGAATATTTTTTTTTTTCTATTATTCTGTGAAGACCGCAAATTAACATGTATTAAGTTACTGGCAAATTTCATGTCCTCGATGTCATTGTAAATGAAAGCTCGTTGCGATTCAAATGATTTTGACACATGTTTCATGAATTAGGAAATCTTCGTTAATTGCTAAAGAGAATGAAACATAATGAACAAGAAAAGAGTACTGTTTTAATTATTCGGTAGAAAACAGCTGAAAAAATCAGTTAGTCCTTGTTTTGATGACGTTCGTGTGATCGTTCACATTCTTTCATTTAGAACAAAAATACTGCTTGTTCTAAAGATTTCAGCAACAATATAACTGTTCTTGTATAAATTTGTTGCAATCTGTAATACAAAAAATATACATATTATTTTATTACATATACCTTTTATTGTAATCTAGTTTAAAAATTAATGAAACATTATTTTAAACATAATTCTAAATGGGATTTTTCAGTTTAAAATAGCTTTATTTCATATTATTATTAATAAAAGTCATTTTAACCATTATCATACAATTATATTATCATTACATTTCATATATTAAATTAGAAAATACATAATTTTGAATAAATTATGTATTGCATTATGTAGTAGTATTTATTTTATTGAAATACATTCCAATTATTTGATTCCATTTTCTATTATTTATATATTTTAGTTTTTCCCTTATATATTTAGTCTATGTACCAAAAATTAATTTATATCCTGTGAATAAATAGTTGATAGTCATTTGATAATATTTTGTACATATTATATAACATAATATCAACAATTTATATATTTTCGAGTTACGTCATAAATCTTTGAACTATGTAGTCTATTGTTAGTCCAAATTTTTAAACATACTTGAATTCCATGAAATTGACTGAAATTCATTGCTAGTTTCTAAACTAATGCTAAAATTAGCTTATTATTTGAACATATAAACTGATTTTATTATGTTTTTATTATGTTAATTGTATTTTATGTGCCAAAAACTGTAGCTCTTAAATATTATGTATAATAAATTTTTTTAAGTTAATTTATTTATGCAAAATGTTTTTATGTATGTTACTGTAGAAGTATAGTATAGAGTACAGTGTAGAGAACTACTGTATTAATTTATGAATTAATTTTTTTATGTTTTAAAATTATCTTATAAATTGTTTATAATCCTACAAGTTTTCAAATTAAGTTAATTTATTTAATAATCTAAATTTTTTTATACTTTAAAAATAGCAATCAATTTATTGACATATGACACAACAATATGACACATTTTTTTATCAATTTAGTTCAAACTAATTGCTATATTATTGAAATTTTGTTTTCAATCATTTTAATGATCATAAATTATACTATAAATTTTAATACATGAAAAGTAGGGTCAAATATATGAAATAGTTTGTCAAAACACATCTAAATATTTAATTACTTTTTTATTAATTTTTTTAATTTTTAGAGAGTTATTTAATAGTTAATAGCGAATTATTTTTATTTAATATGCAATATATATTATAATTTTATATTTTTATTATTTAATATATTTAATAGAAAAGAAGTTTTATTAGCATGGCAACTCTGCAAATATCTAAAACAATCTACTCGAGATAAATTTAACTCAAGTAATAAACAAATACATTTTTTAAAAATTGAATGGTTTGAGCTTCACGTTTGCTTTGATGACAATTAAGAATTACATTAGGAGGAATACTCAATATATTAAATTTTACGTTAATTATAGTATCATAATTTGCATTTAAAACATTTGAAGCCTTATTAAACTAATTATTCTATTTAAATATAAATATATAGATAAATTAAGATATAAATCTAGTTCATAATTTCATTATTTAAAAATTGAAATCCAATTCAGCAAATTACAGATATACTGATAATACTAGTTTCTAAAATATTTAATGGAGAAAAATAAAAAATTCATTTAAGTAAAAATAAAAAATCTTCTAGATTTATACAGAATTAACTACGATTAGATATATATCGATATAGGAGGCTTTGATCTATTAATCAAGCAAAAGATTTAATTTCCATAAAGAATAAAAAATAAGTATAAGAAAATATTATTTTATTTATTATATATCATAAATGTAATTGTATAGTATTTTTCATTTAATAAAAAGCATTTATTAAATGCGCTTTTTCAGCATAAAACTTTATATAAAGTATTAAATCACATATTGGTTATATACCTCTTATATATCAAATTTGCACATATATATAAATGAACTATTGAAAATAAAAAATAAATAAATGTTTGCATATTTTATAGTTTGAGCACTTTGAGCAAATATTTTGTTAATTATAACAATATGTATTTTATATATATAATATATATTAAAATATATAAACACTAAATATATTTGAATATAAAAAATATTTATTGTCAAATGCAATAATATTATTCGTAATATCTAACTTTCATATGAATACTTATATATTGATAGATTTTATTTTTTTTATATAATTTAATATATTTTTTTATTAATTTAATATAAAAAAAGGTTATAATATCAATATTTTTTAATTTTCACTATTTTTATATTTTATAAAATTATTATGAAATATAGTATATAAAATCTATATCTCTGAAAGCCAAATAATGCACATGAATTAAAGTATGATAAAACTAATATTAAAAAGAAAACTTATATTCTAAAATAATTATATCATTAAACTTTTAAGCATATACGTATTTTGAATAATTTTATCAGTATTTATACAAAATTTGAAAAGTGTCTTTTTTCCAAGAATATATCTAACAAAAATATACACATATATGTGGTATATAAACATTTAAGTGTGAAAGTATACATTTATTGTAACTATATATAATTCCCTCTATATGTAATTGTTCCACTATATTTCTTTGGTCTTTTATCTATTGTTGTATAAGGTAAAGAAATGTATATTTGAAAAATTAATCTGAACTTCTTTCATAATTCTTGAGGGTAAAAAGTTATGAGAACATGTTTTATTTAATGTCTATTTTTAGCAGTTATAAATAAAAGTTTACATTTATTATAGTTGTCACTGAACAGTCATGCGTTTTTATACAATGATTATCAAAATCCGAAATATATTATTTGAAATTTACAATCACTTTTTACTAAACGAAAATTTGGAGTATTTTAATAGTATTTCTATATAATAAATAATATACAGAAAACTGAATATTTTTTATTATGTTCTATAACAATTTATAATTTATTTTAATTTAAAATAAAACCATATAGTTTTTGTAAAATGCACAATTTTTATTAATATTATCACGTGTAAATTAAAAAATTTAATTATTAATACGCTATATAAAATATTTTTTAAGAACATATTAATATCTAAATTTGTTTACATAATTATCATTTAATTAATGTTACTAATATCTATAAAAAATATTTCAAATTTCATAAATAAATAAAAATAATATAATGTATGTCATAAAATAGTACATTTAGTTCATCAATATAGAAGGATCATTTTTTGTTAATAATATCTACAGACTTGATTATCAAATGAATAATTATTCTTTATTTACAGTATTTTTGATTTTATAATCATGTTATTATAACAAATTCTAATTTAAAAAAATTTAATGTAAAAAGCTGTAATTTTTCATACGGTAAAAATGTACAACGTATATATTGTATTAATGATATTCTTAAAATATTATCATTAAAAATTTATTTTAATATAAAACTTCATATTAATATTAATATTAACTTTTCAGAAATTTTGTATTGTAGTTTTCAGGCATGGATTATTCCAAACATACTATCACTTAAATTTAATTTTATTATACACGTCATTAGTTTAATAATATTTTATAATTCAGAAGTAATCACTTGTTTTTTTCGTAAATAAAATATATACTTTATATTGATGTTTATAATTATTTATAAGAATTATTATTAATTATTATAAAACAGACAGTATCAAATATATTTATCCAAATAAGTAGTAAAATATATATGTAATTGCAGTTTACTAATTCTTAAAAATATAAAACGCGAATTCATAAATATATATTAAAATAAATATTAATTATTAAATAAAATATAATTTATTTAAATTCATTACAATAGAAGTTAAAATCTCTATTTTATTAAATTTATTTCTGTTCGATAAATCCGTATAATAAAACCAACCGTCACTTCGGCGCCGAGTAACGTGATCATTAGTGTTTGTGAAATGGAAGTGCGAGATATAAACAAAGAACGTGTAGCCCAAATATAACGGTCATTGCTAGAAAAATCTAGAAGGAAAGTACACGTGCAAGAGCAATTGCCGCCACGAGCCGAGA
>JAPYYT010003171.1:0-13909 GCA_030522565.1 Ceratosolen corneri | reverse complement strand
GGTGAGTCTAATACGAGAATTAGTTCCAGATGCCACATGGCTTCATGTTCCTGGCTCATCAAACCCTGCAGATTGTGCATCAAGGGGTATTTCCAGTAAGAATTTAAGAGAACATAAACTATGGTGGCATGGGTCACCATGGATACAAGATAAGAATAGATGGCCAGCACAACCAAAGGAAAGGGATGAGAGATGCATGGACGAAGCCCGTCGTGCAGCCCAAGTACTATTTGCTGGCAAAGAACCAGAATATCAGTGGGATCTGATAGAGAAGTATTCAAATTTTAACGATTTGTTGTTTTAACGACTGCATTGTGTTACGAGGAAAGAAAGATCCATCATTCGGTAGGATAACCAGGGAGAGCCTAGAAAAGGCAAAACGATTCTGGGTAAAAGCAACACAGGACATTTACTTCCCTTTTGAGATTAAACAATTCCAAAGACAAGAAGAACTTCCTCCCAAGCACATGATGAATCGATTGAACGCATACCGTGATGCTGAAGGAATTATTCGAAGCACCCTACCATCCTGCCTCGGAATTCACGGATGACCACATTTGTCATTGCTGATGCACATAACAGAATACTTCACGAAGGCGCACAATTAATTTTAGCACAAACGCGAGAAAATTATTGGATCGTTAGAGGTCGAGCTCCCATCAGAAGTCATACTCTGAGATGCGTGAGATGTGCTCGCCAACGTGGGATCCGTGCCCAGCAGTTGATGGGCGAACTACCCGTTGCAAGAGTGTCATCTTCAAAACCATTCACACATACGGGCATTTATTACAAAACAAAAAGGGGACGCGGAACAAAGAAGTTAAAATGTTGGATATGTGTGTTTGTATGTTTGGCGACATCAGCAATACACTTGGAAGTGGTGAGTGATTATTCGATAGGGGCATTTATAGCTGCATATAGAATGTTCACGTCACGTCGAGGTTTTCTTCACACCTCGTACTCACACTGTGGCACAACCTTTATCGTAGCAGAATCGACTTTAAAAAAGATGTTCTTTAAAAGTTCTTCTGAGCACGAAAAAATTAATAGATTATGTTTACAACAAGGTACAGATTGAAAATTTAATCCGCCTGCAACGCCAGACATGGGTGGAAAATGGAAGCTGTTGTAAAATCGATAAAACATCATTTACACGTTACTAACTATGGAAGAATTTACCAGGTTTCTATATCAAATTGAGGCAATTTTAAATTCACGTTCGATGGAACCCCTTAGCGAAGACTCAGAAGACGTTACAGCACTAACACCAGGTCATTTTCTGATCGGTGGCCACTCACCGCTATACCAGAACCATCGCTGCTGGACATAAAATCAACGAAACTCTCTCGCTGGCAATTCATTCAATAGCATGTTCAACGATTCTGGGACAGCTGGAAAAAGCATTACATCCAGCGACATCAAGCAACATCAAAGTGGCAACAAAAACGCCACGCAAGAGGCCGCTGGCTCGAGCAATCACGATTCATCCTGGGGATGATGACTCACGAGGATAGTAACATACAAAACAGCTGATACCACCTTGACAAGACCAGTATGTAAATTAACAACATTACCCGTTCTAGTTCTTGATGATGACAACTGAATAATTAGATCTTATCCAATCACCGAAATTTCCCACTCTCATAGATGAGCAAGAAAAGTTCTCCCTCAAGAAGAGCGGGGTGAAGATTTAAAATTCAATTTACGCCTTAATATTTCTGTAGTATGGACTACGACATATAATTCATAAAACATAACACCACTCCAAGCATCATAAGATTCAAAGTTACGTCTGAATACAGCGTCCGCGCGGAATAAGCAACCTTTAATTAAGCTCACGAAACTCGACACATTTTGTAAATTCACTTTAAGCTATTGCGGTATCAATTCATAGCTGAATGTTAAGATAGTGCAAGATTTATAATTCGAAATTATTACAACATTATATTTATACCATACCGTCTAAAGACAGCATTATGTTTCAATACATTAAAATAAACACCGTTATACAGCATTACCCTCGTTATCTTCGCCTTTGTTTTATTTTACCCTGCCATCTCTCTACCTCCAATACCGCCTCTCTCGCACACCACCTGGGAAAGCGTTTTCGCGAGTTTATTTCTCGAATAATTACAATATTAATCATAAATATTAATACAAATATTAATCAATTCATAACTTATATCTCATTTAAAATTCCTTTGTTTCGTAATGTATATTACAGATGACAAGGAGAGTAGTTTAACTAAAGTGATTCTAATTGGTATTTACTGAAATTATTTCAAATTATTTTTATCTTCTATTAATTTTTAATATAAATACATACTTGAGATTTAACGGCAAGACTTTTCTGCATTTCTTCTACTTGTTCAACAGTTTCTGCAATTTTACCAAGCCCAACATTAAGATGTAATTGTTGTTCTTCTAAATCACTACGTTTTTCTTGATACAATTTCACAAAATGATTTATAAAATCTAAATAATGTCTTGGAGTTATGGCCATGGTTCGGCACCCTCTTTTTATTAATCTGGTATTAGCTTTATGGAGTGTTTGGTGAACATATACACAAGCATTTATTACAGCATCCCGATGCATTGTTTGACCAATAAGAATTGAACAAGAAGAAGGAAAATAATCTGGACATTTCCAATTAGGGTTATCTAAATCAATTCTATTCGTAAATTCTTTTCCAACTTGAAATAATGCATTGTCAGACCAATCTCCAAACCAATTTAACACACACCGATTAAATAATGCAGGTGATGTCGCAGCTCGATTTTTAAGTTCATCTGTGCTAGGATTCATGGTAAAAACAACATGTAAATTTTTCATTACTTGCCCTGTAAACCATTTATATAATTCTTCGTTCGAATCAAGCATTAATCCTTCTCTTTGTGCACCTTCTTTACATTGAGTCATTAACGTTGTATACTCGTCACCTTCAAATAGACCAGGAACTTCTCCATTTGCCAAAAGAGTATTCATTCTTTCCAAAAAACTAGAATCCAAGACATTTGATTCATCCAGAATAAAAGCAATCTTTTCATCTTTACATCCTGATCTACGAAGAACTTGGCGTAAATCTTCATCAAAATCGTCAGCAATATATTTATTGTGTACCTGAAATAATTATATATGAACTATTTACACTGTAAAGTTTGATATGAACTTTCAATATATCAAGAATCAAGAATAGATTCTTATACTTTAAATTTCATTTTTAAGACAAATTATTCATGATATATATTAAATGCAAACAAAATTACTACATATGCAATTGCATGAGTAAATATTTATATACTAAGTTGCTCGGGATTTTTATAGAATGCCGAGTCGACACTATATAATACCATCTTTATTTTGTATGTTATTTTTGCTATAATCTCTGTTTATTATATTATGTATATTATTTGTGATTATTCTGTTTAAATATCTATGATTGCCATGTTTTTTACACCAATATCACTCTTGCAATGTACATTATTGTTTGCGTTTGAATTTGTATTGATACGACCCCCCCCCCCTTAGTAGCCCCCGGGATCATCGTATGTCTTTCGTGCGCGCAAATTGTATTTCGCGACCACAGCTTCGACTGCCAAGCGCAGCAAGCAGATGAGCTGCAACGCGCAACGTCTCGGCGCAAGGGGCATGCACTTTCGCAGCGCAGCCCCTCCCCGCCGTCTTGGCTTTGCCCCCCTACCCCTTTTTCTCAAGGAAGTAAAATTCTATGCTCATCAATATCACTAGAGTAGGAAAATCAGTTGACCCCCACCAACCCAATAATTTGGACAGCCCTCGACGGCCTAGCTTGTCCTGTGAATATAAAATAGGGCTGCAAGCACCCCGAGGACAGAATTCTCTCAGGTCTCCAGTGCAGTACCGTGGTCTTACAACGCGAGTTTTCTCATCAGCCCAGAAGTCGGCCTGTGTACACAAAAAACGCTTATCTCCGACTCTGTGCTCGCTACGTTATAACGCCCGTGACTGATCCAATCCCATCCTGGACGGAGCTCCGAGGAAGGAGCGCAGCTAGACCAACGCGTCAAGAGGCAAGTAGCAACCCGTGCGTCTCCTCTCGTCTTACTCGATTCGGATTGTACACCTTTTAAAGTAACGAAGATACGTACTCTCATTTTGGCACTATGTTGCCGATCGAGACCCCCGCGGCCTATAAAGCCGATCAAGTTGTAAGACCACGCCGCGATTCGTCTAATCGTAATTTAAACGTACGACGGGACACTTCGCCGTCATTTTCAAACCACGATTATCTTGTTAAATTGTACGCCAATTACGCGGTATTAAACTCACGCGTAACCAGTGCGACAGTGCGGGAAAAGCGTAAAGGAAGAACGTAGATTCCATGTATAAATCCCTCCGCGCCTCGCGCAAAGCATAGCTGCGACATACAACCAATTCTTGTAACGACAATATGTGTAGACAATAGACAACCAAGTGCGACTTTTTCAAGTTATTTTTTGTTCAATAAATTCAAGTGTTAACCGGCATTAAAACCGCCTATTTTGTCTACGATTCCTTTTACCGTGCTATCTCGACCCTTCCACTATCTGTTTCTCCTTCACATATTCGGGTCTGCGCCCATTCCTTTTTTATTCGAGCCGGACGCCGAACATAAGTAAATATTTCATTTGAGCATATTATTAATAAACATTTGCTACTAGTATATGATTCATTATCACGTAAAATGTCTAAAATATTTTGATCGTGTTTTTCAATTTTATTTTATGAAATACATGAATTATGCCATTTCATGTAATTAATATTAAATTCTTTTTATTGGTAGATGTTTAGAAATTCGTCTAATAGATCAACCGGCCCGCCATTGCCATCTATTTGACCATCGGTATTTACGAATATAAAAGTGCGGTACAAATCAGAGAACAAAAGAACAGGTTGATTCTAACCCTAGAAGTTTATTACTTGAATGATAGAGAACAATATTGAAGTGAAGTTTTTTATATCGTACGTGACTAATTAATTGAATCTAATTTATTTATTTAAATTGAATTGAATTTAAATTTAAATTTAATTTAAATTAAATGAAACAATTACGAGACAATATTCGTCGTGTTAAGTATAGAACCCAAAAGGCTAAGCACAATAAGTGTCTTAGGATCATCGCGTTCGGACATTACCCGAGTCAAGGGTTAAGCAGAACCAAAGCAAAGTGCATATAACGTTGCAATTGTCGCCACATAATCCAGGCTAGACACGGCTAGATAATGTCACATTTCCCAAGCTCGGCTTGGCCTTCGGATTCGGCCGTAATGTGACCGCGTCCGAGAAAAGGCCCGCCTATCGATCAGAAACAATAGGAATAGAAAACTCAGTGCACCAATGACAATTAGTGTAACAAATTGCCGATCGCGGGACCAATAGGATAATCGAGTGTATTAGTTCCAGCGGAGCAGTGAAAAGTCGCAATGCGAACTGTGAGTGTAAGGTGACACTCTCCGTGACAATAGACTAAACATTCATTGCTAGAAAGAACGAGAACAATACTCAAGTGAAGTATTATAATAGCACGTGGTCGTGTCTAAAAGACATAATTTAACGTCAAGTGATTAAAATCCAACGTGATTGAACTTGAACGAAAAGAGTGGAAGACAATGTATAATATGACTAATATTCGTGGAGTTTTTACCGTCGAATTCATAGACTACCTGAATCAAGGAGCAGGAGAGATAGAAGCAAAATGTATGTGTCATTACACTTGTCGCTATAGGGCCCGGGCTAGACAGGTTAGACGACTTCTCGGCTTTTTTTATTATTACCAGTGTTTCATTTTTCTCCTCAGTGTGAATGAGGAGAGGCAGATAGTGGAAGGAGGGGATAGTAGTAGGTTCCTAGCAAAGGGTCTTCGAACGATATTTAATGTAATTCAATGTTTGTTCATTTATTAAGATTGTATAATATGTAGATTTGATAGTGTAACGATTAAGACCAATGGTTGAATAATCTGAGAATTAGGATTTGGTATTAATAGAAATTATAGATATTTTTTATAATATAGGAATAGGTGTAGGATATTTTTATAAAAAATGTACTAGTGAGTATTTGAGTTACCTCTTACAAAATAGCAATTAATTAATGATTTGTATAAAAATTTATAAAAAAATTTTGTATTTAAACTGTTTTTCTAATTATATTTAATTCCTTCTAATATTATATAATTTTTTCCTATCAAGTTAAGACATATGTTAAAATGGGGAATAAATATATTGTCGTCCGTATCTACGTAACCGGTCCCTTCGTTGTTTTTCTTGAGAAGGAGAAAAGACAGTTCATAATTTCAAAGTGGTTTGTTAATTTTTATTGGTGGGTCGAAATATGAGAATTTGAATTATCAAGGTGGGAGTTAAAGGGAAGGAGTGGTAGGGTACATAGCTCGCAAGTGTTTACAATAATATTCAGTTGATTGACTATTTACAAGATTCGTGGATTCTAATATATATAAACTAAATGAATATTTTCAATCATAGAAATGTTAAAGGAGAGATATCCGATATCAAGCATAGACTCGAACAGCGACCATCACGTATTTTGCAATATGAACCTAGTAAAATAAACGGACAAAAGATTCCACGAACACTAGCGTACGTGCCATATTTTTTGCTATTTTCTTAATGTACCGATTAATAATTTGAAAACAGTAAACAACAAACTACGGTTTAATTGTTGTGTAACAGCGTGCAAAAGCGATGCTTGAAAGCGTAGCCACCACTACTTCGCATCCACTCCTCTTTAAAACCGTTGACACTGCATGTCTAGACAGCTAGTGAGCTGTCCAATCACCGAAACTTCCTACTATCGAAAAAGTTGAACTTGAGCACTCCTCGCAAGTAGAGGGGTGAAATCATTAAATTAAACTCTACTTGCTCTGAGCTGCAGAAACCTGAGGAACCTCAAAGAAATCAAATTATCCAGATTAAGTAATATTTAAGTAATTTACGTAATACAAAGCAGTGATCAAGAATTAGTGATTGGCTTCAGTACGTAGAAGATTCAACCGGCAATGATGCAAAGATTATAATAATCTCCAAATCACTACAAATCAAGTTACACAACAAAAGCCCCGCTAGCACGGTTTACTTTATTCAATTTATGACTGAATGCCGTATCCGTCACTGCATTGCCAACCTGCATTGCGCATACTAGTGGAAAGCAATAGGATCAGAACATTAATAAGCAAGTTAGCGTCTAATCTATAAACAACTAGACGACAGCTACCACAGCATTAAATTTACAACTTGTTCGAGATTCCGTTAAAACTCGCAAGTCGCACAAGGCTATTCATACAATAGCGATTCCTTTAGTAGAAAACTCATTGTTTTTGAATTCATCGAATCAAATTGCTGCTCCACAACCGTTACATTTTTCTTATGTTATATATATTAACACATAAATGTAAAATTTTAATACTTACTCTTACAATAATGGTCAATACAACGAGTAGTAAAATTACCAGTAAATTGATTTATGCAAAGACTTCTTACTAATATATAAAGGCTACAGACAACGGATAATCTAGCTACTTATATTACGTATCGTCTAATAATTATCATTAGTTATTTATCTGTGAATTATTACTTGATGTTAATATAAATTAAGTTTGAGATTTCATAGGAATCTTGATCTCACTCTAGTATTTTATTTTTTAGATTATTTGTTAAATTTTTCAGCCTGTTTATGATTGTCAGATGTACTCCGACAGCCTTCGTATTTTACCATAATCCCCGAGTTTTACATCTTACGGTTTTCGATTTTAAACTTTTGCCTATGGCTAGTGTTCGTGTGTTCTACTTTTACGTATGTCATATTTCAAAACAAAATAAAATCAACAAAGTTATAAACATTCCAGGAACAGCAAAAGCATAGATTACGTTCCATGGTTTACTCGTGCCATTACACACAAAAACAATCAAGATTTAGACTTGAATATCAATGCAGCAGTGGTAACAAAAAATTTGTTCATGGCCTTATGAGCCCTACTCAGAGTCCACCCCTAAATATTGATGTGCATCAATCACAGTACACTCATTAACGCTGAGCTGCATTTCACGTTTTACTACTCTCGTCGAACCAAGACCGATCCATTCCTCGCGAAGAAGTACGGTGACGTAAATAATATAAGCTGCGCGAGCCATTGCAGTCGAATTCCTTGAAAATTTGAATTCATGAATATTCCCTGGACTCTGAGTAGGGCTAGTATACAAGGAAGGTGTCTAATAAAAGTCAAGGTGTTCGGGATCCAGCTCCGATAAAGAAGAAATGGGAGCGGACCCGAGTGTGTGAATTCTTCACACGAATGTCTAAAGGAGAAACAGATAGAAACAGATAATTGGCTGTCGAAGCTGTGGTCGCCAAATACAATTTGCGCGCACGAAAGACATACGATGATACCGGGGGGCCACTAACGGGGGGGTCGTTTCGATACAAATTCAGACGCAAACAATAATGTACATTACAAGAGTTACATTGGCGTAAATAAACATGGCAATCATGAAATACGAGATATTTAAACATAATAATCACAAATAATATACATTATATAATAAACAGAGATTGTAACAAAAATTACATACAAAATGAAGATGGTATTATATAGTGACGACTCGGGATTCTATCAAAATCCCAAACACCCAGTAAGTAACAACAATGACTAGAACTAACAGAACCAAAGGACAACATAATAATAAGGCAAGTAATGCATGTAGAATCACTTAATATGAACACTATATTGATAAAAGATTAAAGCACGCAGAAATCATATTTACGAAAATCGTTCCAAGCTTAGCGATATTTAATTTATGCCGGAATGTCGCGGATGTACTTCAACATACCAGTCAGGTGATAAATAACATTATATATTAATATATTTCCAATATATTATTAATAAAGACAATTTACAGTAATACATAATGCTATCTCTCCTCATTTTACATCTGCATATTCTCTATATCATTTTGGAGAGAGTGCACAATCAGATTATTTCCCGAACACAACGACGTACTCAATTAACTATCACGACTTTTAACGATTACATAGAATACTCCTTAATAATAAAATGTTATATTTTGTTATTACTATTAATAAGACAATATAACTTAATCACACAATTCTTTACACTGTACGTATTAATCGTATAATTTTAACTTTTTTTGTAATTAATGTAATTGCGTTATTATTTGAGCTCATATTCTAGTAATATAATATTTAAGTTTCATGTATGCAAATTAAATAAAGTTAGTTACTAAATTCAAATCATTTTCTATTGAGAATAAAAATTTTTAGTGGTAGCAAATGTATATAGTAACACAGGACACAGAGTATATGAAATATAATTTCTTATACTATAATTTCTTATAATTGAAATATAATATATGAAATATACAGAGTATATGAAATATAATTGTTGCTCTATAAAAAAAATATTAAAAATAATGTAATTTTTAGAATAAGTAAAAAAATCTTACTTTTATTTGAAACACTGATAAACCATTCATCCAAGCGACAAATCGTGATAACGTGGTCTTTCCAGCTCCTGATACACCAATTAATAGAAGATGACCTTGAGGTTGTCTAAAAATTCTATCAATACGCAGAACATGCTCAAGTACTTCGTCAAATAATACTAACGGGACATCTAATTCTTCTTCATAAAATACTTTTAATCGAGCTCTAACATAATCTCGTAATTCTTGTCTACTTACAGGGACATAATCTTTAGAAAGCCAATTACTATATAATATTGGCCTAGCTAAGGCAGATTCTTTATTAATGCTTGGAAAGTGTTTTAAAGCAACAATATCTATAGTTTTGTTTGTCCAAAGTCGTTCAGAATCTTCTACTAGTCGATCTTGAAAAAGGCGTAGAGCTTCATGCGCCCACAGACGGACTAGTCCTTCAATCGATAGATTATCGAGTGGTCTAATTGCCTCACATATACCTCTCACCCATCGAGTCATTTCTCGAGGAGAATATACGTAATGAGGTTGCATATCTTGTGTAAATCGTTCTTGGGATGTCAAATAAAATTCGACCATTGCGTTTGTTAAAGGCTCTGCATAGCCTCTTAAAGAGGGAATTAATCTCAACATTGCCCGAATAAACGTGCCGTAAATTTGTTTTAAAGAAACTTCTCCAGGATAATCAACATATATTATAGGAACATGACGCAGAAATCTGTAACTTAGTGGTTTGCGACCAGGATCCGTGGGTGGATTGCAAGCACCGACAAATTGTATTCGTTCTGTTGAAATCCAAGCTTGATCTGCTGTACGAAAAAAGCCTTTATGCTCTACTAGTTGTCGCAAAAATGAAATGACTCGTTGTGTACCATAATTATCCATTTCAGGTAAATTAATTTCATCACAAAATAAAACTAACCATTTTCCAAGCTGTACAGGCGAAAGAATAACCCCATTTGGGGTTTTACGATATTCACAATAGTGATCGAATGTTTTTAATAATAATTCTGGTGTAGTTGCAGATGAAAAATTCAAACCAACAACTTCCATATCCGGTAAAGCTCTTAGAGCTGAAAAAAGGGTCATTGTTTTTCCTGATCCAGGTGGTCCGCAAAGTACTGTAAAATAAATGTAAAATAAAAATAAATAAATATTATATTATAAAAAATAAAAAAAATGTTTTATCTTTTATATTTAATATATTTACTAATATATGATTTTACAGTTACATAATAATATTAATATTTTTTCACTTTATACGTAATAGATAATTTTAAGTTATTTTAAAATTAGGTAACTAACTAAAATTTAAATAAATTGTTTTTGAACTTGATCACTCTACGAACATTTGACCTCCTTGTGAACTACAAGTATTATAATATTTTATCAAAATAATTTTATATATTATTTATCAAATATAATTTCTTAGAATAAAATCTAAGACAGTTCTTTAATGAAATGTCTTAACTGAATGTTATAATTTCCATTGTTATTGTATTGTAAAATCGATTTCTATGTACATTGCAACCCTATATCGATTATTTATACATAAACCATGAAATATAGTAATACGTTTAAAATTGAGTAATCATAATTTTTAAAGTATACATATAAAATATGATAGAAATTGTATATTTAAGACATATTTTTTAAAATAACTATAAAAATACAAACTTATAAGAGTTCATTATTATAATAATCGTTGATAAGAGTTTTCTACATTTATCAATTAATCCGACCACTTAATTATTTTAACACATAATAAAGTACAATCTGATCATCGATTAACATCTTACATACTTCAAAATTTCTTATTGAAAAATTAAGTGTATATTTGTTTACTTTTTTTAAATGTAAATATACATTTGATATTAGAAAGAAACAGATTATAAAATAAAAATAACCGTTGGACATTGTCTGAAACTTTCTATATTTTAGGTTTCTTTAAACATTAAATTCTTATTTTTTATTGTTTTATATTTTTTTCAAACACTTATTTCTTATTCATATTCTAGAGTTTATAAATTTTGATACTGTTATGAGCAGTGTCAAAAAACAAGCAATTATTAGTTAGTACTTTTTTTCTATCACGTATGATACTTTTTCATATCTTCCTAATCTGCTTCAATTAAAATTATCTTGTAAATATGTACATAAATCTGTTTTTCTACAAAGATTTACTTACTTAGTTATAACAATCTGTTTACAAATTGTATCCAAGCATAATAACTATAGATCAAAGTATAGAACTCGAGATTTTTTATAAACACTAATACGATGTAGAGGGATTGTAAATGCCAAAAGTCTAAAATTATATAACTTTTGTATTGATTAAACCAAGAAAGAACCAAAACTTGAGAAACCAAGGGAATCCCGAATAATATTAAATGTTAGTTCACTAATATTATTTCTTTTATAACTAGTAACTGATTATATGAAAAAATTGAATATACATATTATTCATGAGATAATAAATATTAAGAATAAATGTATTTAAAACCAAAAGTTTCGGATGTTACCATGCTAGATGAATAGCATGGTTACATTAATAAATTTTAAAAATAAAGACTAAAATAATTCCAAGAATATATCACTATTAAAATAAAAGAAGATTATATCTCACATAAATATTGTAAATCTTTTATCTTATTTTATTACCTCAATATTATTACATTGCCGAGTATATATTGTCTCTTTCATATACTATTTACCCCAAAGAATGTTTTTCTTGCTAATTATATCACCAAAAATTAAATACTATTTATTAAAATAATAACATACATGTAAGACAAACGAAAAAAGTTATATAATCGTATGTTTATTTAAAATAAAAATATTTATATTTCATATTATTAAATATAAAAATATAGTACATATTGATTCGAATATTTTAATAAGTTTTATAATCTATTTAAATATAAAAAATATTATAATATAAATTTATTATTACCTAGAGGTTTGTGTTCGGCCAACCACGTATAAAGAAGACTTTCATGCCTTACTGTATCTAAAGTTGGCACAACAATATCAGGACATGCTACTTTATGCGTTTCTACTTCAATTTGTGGTACTTTATTACTCCAAGGTTGCCATTCGCCTTGAATATCAACTTTGAAATCAATTATTGGAATATTTGTTTGGGATGGTAACGGTATTGTAGTAATAGATCTAATAAAATCTCCAAAATCTGATCTTGCTTTTAATTTAGCATCGCCAGTGAAACTCCATAATATTGCATAAATAAGAGATTTTGTAACATAACGTTCTAATTGTTCACTTGATAATGGAAAATCAAGATGCATATGATTATATTGTAAAATATTTCGAAGCGCTTGATTTATCATTGAAAAAAGTGAATTTAAAGCTCTTAATCTGGTAAAGTCCATGATGTGTTCTTGTTTGGAAGCATATTCTAAGCATCTGACAACTAAGCCATCAGGAGAAAAAAAGTTATATAATGCACTAGCAGCATCGCGTTGTACAGATATAGTTGGTGATACAGCATCATCTTTTTCAGATTTCTTAACTATACTGTCCTCTTCGCCATCATCAAGAGCAATATTTTTTAGACGAAGCATATAATTTTCAAATATCATTTCAGTCGACAACACATCTTCAGAAAACCAAACCATACCACAACGAGAAACAGTAGCTAATGTCGCATATTTTAAATCTTGAACTTCAAACATTATTCTTACATTTGGTGGAAGACTTAGACGTTCTCCATTTGGTAAAGTAAGTAATTTATTATCATCTAAAACCGAATTCAAATTCTCGACCCATTCTGGATCAACATCACCATCAAAAATTATCCATTGTCTTTTATTTATCTCTCCTCTAACATTATCTATAATTTTTCGTAGAATATGTGTAAAAAGCCCATCAGTCCACTCTCGAGTATTGGGGTCCAAAACTCCATATAATATTTCTTTACTTATTGCTTTAGGATCAATCACATGAGCTACACCTTCAATACCTTCAAACCTTTCTAATGCTTTTAATAAAACTTTCCAAGCACTTGTTTTACCAGACCCACTAGGTCCCACCATCATTAAGCCATGATTCAGATTACAAATTTGATAAAGTTGAAGAACCTAGAAATATTATTTACTTTAATTTAGAAATAATAAGATAATATAAAGTATCATAAAAACATACATAATATTTTATAAGGTATAATAGAATACAAAATAAAATATGGATCATTGAGCACGTTAAAAGTTTTAATACCGATGTAATTGTTTATATATCCTTTAGTTTAGAAAAATTTTTATACCTACTGTTCGGGATTTTGATAGAATCCCGATTTGTCACGATATAGTACCATTTTTATCTTATATGTTATTTTAGCTACAATATCTGTTTATTATATTATGTATATTATTTGTGATTATTATGTTTAAATATCTCGTATTTCATG
>JAPYYT010003170.1:0-13926 GCA_030522565.1 Ceratosolen corneri | reverse complement strand
TTCTTCTTTTTGAAAGCGCCAAGAGGCCGTAAATTCGGGGGGGGGGGGGCGGGCGGGAGTTTGCGAATGCCCGGCGGAATCGTAAACAAGCCCCGCGCCCTTAAATATTAAGTAGCTGGTAATGGCGATCGGGCGGATAAAACTTATTAGCCCAAAGTTTTTCGCGTTTCTCCACGGCAATTTAAATCGGGGATAAATCACTCGCCGCGGGAGTCCATGCTAACACATTTATAAATAATGCATCGGCTTGGATTTATTAATTTTTCAAGTTCATTAATAATTCTTCCCAACAGCTTAACGACCGTTCAGCCGACAGAGAGAGAGATAGATTGAGATGGGTGGGGGAGGGGAGGGGAGTCGAGTCTGTCGGGCGCTTCCTGAATTGGCCGCTGATATTTTCATTGGCCGTAATTAAAGTAGTCATCGTATCTTAATTAGCCGGGGGCAAATGGGCCGGGCATTAAGGGACGGGCCCCGATGGCCCAATAATGCCCGTCTTGCCCCACGTGTCGCGATTTCATTAAGGCTGGCTCCTATGTATCGATAGCGGGGACAGTGGGTGGAATTCGTTGGTATTAATATCGCGGGCTAATGGGGCTGTGCCCGCGCAAAAATTATTCCAAGCGGCCAGCTACGTTAAAGGGATAGTGCGAGGGGACGAAAGGATGGGGGCGCATTAGCTCGGCCATCGGGCTCTTCGTACTTTAAGAAAAGCTACTTCCTACCTACTCCGTTCCTTGATAAGCGTAGCTAATAAACGCGCTTGCGAAAAGTTGGACTTTTTATCTTTTTTTCGTTGTTGTTGTTTTAATAAAGGTTGAGATGTTGGGAGCAGCAGGTTACAGGAATTCTCATCTCGTGCGTAAAGCTGCGCGAAAAACTACATCGTCAATTGGAGCAATGGAAATAATTATGAAGAAAAATCTACGTCTTCGCCACCAAGGAATGACAAGAGGAATGCAGTTACAGTTGATTAAATCTCGCGAAAGCTGAATTTATATGGCCTCTTAAGTAGAACGAGGCGAATGCGGTACGCCAGATTGACGTTATTATCATCCAATCCTTGGCTCGCACTTATTATAATTTATTACAACTTCTCTTATTGTTGACACGAATTACCAATTATCTTGCGGTAATCGATGTGCGCGCGACTAATGGCGTTTTATGTAGTTTGGGATAAATGCCGTTTAAAACAAATATGCGCCGCCAAGAGAAGTAGCGCGCCTCGCATTAAGTATCACTTGGCGTAGATCAGCGCCAACTTGGCAAATGAAATCGCAACATGTGCGAAAAAGAAAATGTCACGCACTTTTAATTAATGACTGGGAAATTGGACTCGAGAAATAGCGCGGGGCGAGAGAGGGAGAGAGAGAGAGAGGGCGAGAGAGGCACAGGTGCGTTTAATGTAGAGTCACAGACACTAATAAACCTATGTTGACTGGACCCTGGTTTTACATGCACGCGCTCACTCACACACACAGCCGGTTTTTCGAGGAGGTTCGCTCGAGGAGGAGGTAAGTTTTCCCCTCGGCGCAGTAACACGTAACCTAACGGCTCTCAAACTTTCTCGAAATTGCCTGAGACAGCAGTTTTTACAAGTGACATTTAGGGGAATCGATTGACTCCTTTTTCAATTGGCCCCCATGCATTTATCTAAACCGCGAAAGAAATCGCGCAAATCAAACTTTTACTGCCAACTCTTTCCCACCATAACTTAATATTCTTGCATATCTATTATTAATATTATCCGCCAATCAACAATGACTTTTTGCTCAGCGTAGCCGTTAAGGGCAATTAATCCATCTCTTGCGATCGATGATTTATACGCATATTATTAGAGATTTTACAATTGTTTAGAAATAGAATAATAGCCCTGGCAATATTTATTTCCCAAATAAATGCTTAACCTATGGTCCACCCTCTGTCCCCAATCAATTTGAATATTTCAATAATAAATGTCATACTTGGTAATAGCTCTGCCAATGCTGTTGGTGTAACACATTTATTGAGTCGAAATTAAATTCTCCGAATGGCCATTTAAACGGCAAGTCTTTGTAATGACGTAAGCAATTTTGTTTCAATCGACGAAACGAGATGGATTAAACTTTCATTTAGAGGCAAAAAAAAAAAGATGAATAAGAACAATGTAGGTTATAGGCATTGATGGAAAATACAAGATTTCATTAATCATATGAAAATGAATTTTTGCAAGTCGGGGATAGAATGTAACTATTTACAAAGCAAATCCAATTAAATACAAAATTGATTCGACATAAATTACGTAAGTCAGTTAGATCACAGCACTTATATATTTGTTTTCAATTCTATCAATTCTAGTTATCGCGTGAGCGAGCATTTATTTTACCATAACTGCCCCTACTTTTATTATTCTCCAAATTAAAAAATTTACTCTCTATAATCATTTCTCAACGTGACTCAAAAATGTATTATTTTGCTTTTTTTTCTTCTATCCCCTCTAAGCCAACTTTATTTATCATACGTCATCATCTCATAATTTTTGCCATCACTTTATTATTTTCTAATAAATTGACACGGTTTTCATTCGCACCATCGGCCAAATTAATTTCATAAATCTCGAAACTTATAGGACAATGCTTTTACTTGATTATTTATCATTGAACGTCAATTTAAACGACGCACGCGTATATCATTAGGTTCCGCAATGTCGGACTTTCAATTACAAAAAAATTGACCATTCGCGGGGACATGTAAATCACACAACTAGATTCTTCTCTTTATAATTTACATAAGCGGAACAATACCCGAAAGTTCATGCTCCGCCGACAAAAATCACCAAGCAATCGCGAGTGGTCAAAAGATCATTGGGCCTCAGCTCTCTCGACTTTGATATCCAATTGAAGGAAAATTCACAACAAAAGCATCTCACCGGCACCTCACCCCGAGCCCATCGCAAAATTAAAAATATAACGACGAGGAAAAGCAGCGAAACCCCCCCCCCCCCCCGGCAATAAATTCATCCTGCTTCCCGTAACTTTTCAAAAAATAATATATATATTTCGAAGAGGCATGTGATATGCTCAACGAGCAAACAAGAATAAAAAACCCACCCAACACAGATATATACACACTTTTTTAGGGCAGAAACGAGTCCGTGGAAGACGTAGCATCCGAGCAGCAATAAAAGCATAAACTCGCTTTTCAGTAATGGCGCTACATCCGCCAATCCAATAAAGCAGCCGGGGAGAGAGAGAGAGAGAGAGAATACATTCTTGTTTTACGGGGCCTCAATTAAAGCTAATGAAAAAAAAAAAAAAGAGTGCGCGTAAAAGTCAATGGAATCAGCTGTGCCCTTCTCGGAAACGCCGAGGCTACTATTATTATCAGGGCTTACCTGTTTTCTCCCCACGAATCCTCCGGGGCGCGACCCAGTCGCTATTACACATTACAGGCGAGACGAGCCGCAGACAAATACATTAAGTCCCCTGGCAATCCTGTGCCTGCCATCTTTTTACTCTTTTTAGGAGCGAGGTGGGACTTGTTATTATTATCGGCATCCGACAATCATAATGCGAGCTTATCAATGAAAAGTTTGGCAGACGATGTCACCGCCATCTCCTTCCTCATTCACCGACCATTCGTCGACCATTCGCCTCCAAGTACGTAGCCTCAAAATTACCGATTCACGATATAAATGGCTTCTAATATACTGCCCTACACCTCCCTACACCTGCCTCACCTCACTCCCCAATAAAATATAAAACACAATGCTCTTCTTCTATATACCTCGCTGCTCTACAAACACGTTACGATCTTCTAGACTCTTTATTCTCCATGTCCATATTCGAGTGCTCGGCACACATTCCAAATCCCCAGCATTTTCTAATATTATATTTTCGAGAGTATCGCTCATAATGCAATGGCCCTCTCTACTACTGACCAAACTCTACCAAACTCCCGTCACTTTAGCAATATTATATAAACTGGCCCGCGCATTGTCTTTCGCACACATTTCGCACTTGATACCTGAGATTTTTCAGATGCACGTAAGATGGATCGCTTCCCTCTCATTGACCCACCCACACCCGACTATGCATATTCATAGCCGCGAGCCTGTGTCCCCCGCACACTATAGTTGACGGCACACGCACACACGAGGGAAAGAAGTGACTGATAGACGGGACACTGATAGATAGATAGGGAACGAGCTGGAGCTGCAGCATATGTGTGCTGCCAGTTGGTAAGGGTGGGGCTCTCTTCAAAAATCGTTTCTCATTTACGCCAACATTGCCGTTTATTCGAAGTATGCGTCAGAGAAATTCCACACTCGAGCGAATAATGATATTGCTCCAAGTTGGAAAGGAGAGATAGCAAAGCCTGAACAATAACTTTTGTCTCTGTAGTTTATAATGTGGGTAAATGTACAGTTAACAGCTTTAAAGTGTACTTCTTTGTGAATTTCGTTGGCGTTAATAGAGAATCGATGCCGGCGACTTTTTCAATAATTAAATCGCCAAAGTGACTGAACAAATGCGCGCTTGATTAACGACAGTCTGCGCATTTTCTTCAAAATGTGTACTTCCAATGCCTCTCCGTTGATAAAACAGTTTTTATCTTTTTCTCCCTCTCATAAATTGCCACCGATTTATTTACTTGGCTGCTTCGTGGGAGCTGAATTACCGATCACTTAACAGTGCCGTATTACTTGCAAAATGGCCTGTCAGTCGAGGGTTTGTAATTTTTCCACGAGAACATTATTTCCGAATATTTGATAGAGACTGGCTATTGGATGGAAATAGTGAGAGAAAAAATCGTTACTCGATGTCACCATCCATAAGCGATAAAATTCCCTTAAGAACAACTTATGCTCTCTTCGTCGGATGTAAATGTGCTCAATGTAATAATTGAATTACTTATAGAAATGCATTTTATTAAATATAATTGTACGTGAGCGAAGCCTATTTGAATATGTATTTTAATATACGGGGAACTTTCAAGATTCAATAAAAGTAAATCTAAATTTCAAATGTAAGTGGCAGCTAAAGTGAATTTAGTAAAGTTTAATAATAAACTCGCGTAATCTATTTATCTAGGAATTTAAAAAAAAAAAAAAAAACGACTAGCAATTCTTAATTACGATGTGATATTCTGCTGTTTATGATATTGCTGCCGAGTTTATATAAAATAAAAGTGGACGGGCGTTTTACGAATTTAGCAGCAAAGGTTGGAATTAAATTGACAATTTATCAATATTTGCCAGATTCGTTCGTTCGGTCGAAGCCTAATTAATGCCGCGATTAATCGAACGAGCAAATAATGCACGCGCATTACATGCATTAAAAAAAGTAAACGTAAGGCTAAAATAATGAGAATTTTTAAATGAATATGTATTTTTCTTATTAAAAACGTGTGTGGTAGCATGTTGCGGCTTTTCAGCCTTCGTGGCTAATAAAATATGAACACGATATCAGTTTCGCATAAAGCGTATTAATAGCATTTAAATTATTTGATTTTATTTAAGATAATTATCCTGCTACAAGTTTCATATTTAATGATAATCGGACTCTGTGTTAATATATAATGTGGAAGGAGTGAATAATTTACGAGTATTATTATCTTGCAGACGTTAAAAACATTTGATGCCGCGCCGCCGAAAGTATTAGTCGTCGACTAATAATAAAATGCATTCGAATTTTACAGGCTGCAAATGAAACATATAATTCAATAGTGATATTTTGCAAAAAGTAATCCCGAACAATGGCCTTTTTACTCTCTCTCTCTCTCTCTGATATATGAATTGTACATTATATTTTAGTATTACATGGTATCTTTAAGAATACAGTTACAGTTATAAAGATATAATTTATATTCCACTGACGCAATAGGAATTTCTCGACAAAATATTAAGTTATGAGTATAAATAATGTGCCACGAGGAAGAAAATTAGTAATTTGTCACTAGAACTTTGTGCAAATATACAAAACACATATATATATGTAACTACTATTAATGTATAATTATAAATGTTGGAGACTTGTATATTAGACATGCATTTTTCGTCAGAAATCATTAAACAATTGCAGAGATATATTCGCATAATAAGAATAAAAAAATTATCAAAGCATTTCTATCCAATAATAAATTGAAAAATGCAAATGTATATTATATTTCATGATTGATGTACATTGTACGCTTCAATGTGAAGTGTGTACACATATATATATGTGAAAAAAAATATTTTATAGCGTAAGGCAGAGTGAAAATAAATAAAAATTTAATCTTTAGCTACTTAAAATAGGTTTTAAAAGCCAGGCTTGCACGCACGCATGCACGCGCAGTGTTCGTGTGCGCGGGCGCGTCCTATATACGCGTATATACATATACGTGCACACCTGTATATGTATGCGTATATTTAACATTTATTTAGCGTGCCGGGGTGCGGGAATTTCGTGTAGCGAAGGGGGGGGGAAAACGGGAGAAGAAAAATGAAAATTAAGCAGCCGAGGAAATGTGAAAATGCATTAAATCAAGTTGACCTCGATATCCGAGTGTGCATTCATACGGATTTCAAGGGCCATCGGCAAGTCGATACATTTCCGATTGGAATAAAAATTCATTACATTATCTAAGCTCGCTATCGAGGGATATTCAGTTCTTCACATTCGGCGCATTTCGCCACAATTTTCGGTGAATGGAGTGTGTGATGGCGAAACTGGCACGAAGCCACCCTCGCCAGGGGCCGTGCTCGGTGCTCGGAGCCCAGTTTTTTTTTTTGAAATCTAAATCAGCGACTAATTGTTTAATGTGTTTCTCGTTATTTCTTGAAGGCGTTGGAGCGGCATTTAAGGGGAGCAAATAAAGCAAATGTTTCTCGTAATAAATAATTATTTGCGCGCGAGGGTGGCGCCTGGCGCGCCGGATGTTTTGTCGCTTCGCGCGCCATAAAAATCATAGTTATGTTGGGAGGAAGGTTGGGATGGGAAAAAAATCATAAAGGGCAGTGCGCGTGGTATTCTGGGCGTATTCCCGGGGAGATTTCAATAGATTACCGAGTTATCCGAGTTAAAAAGCAAGTCGGTTGACTCTGTTTTTATTGGTCGGAGGATGTTTTGAAGCTGCTCGGTGACAATGTTTGCTTAAAGTCGAGTCCTCGTTACATTTGTATTAGCCGAGTCCGCGAAAGGGAATACATGAGAATTTACAGATAATGTAATGCCTGGTGATTATAATTTGCCGCTTAATGGTTATATTGCTTATTGAGCATTCGAGGGCAATCTGGAAAGGTGTAGTAGTAGCGTATGCCAAAGTTGCGGTTGTTGCTGCTTTTTAATAAATTATGCCGAGACGCGTATAACTTTTCACTCAACCTTAATATTAACTGTTAATGCGTATTTTTCATTCCTGAAAATTGTAAATATGGCTATAGGACGGCTATCCGGTTCTCGCTCATAGCCAGCGAGATACGAGCCTACGCTCATAGTTAACATATGGCTCATTAGTTTCATGATAGACCAAGTAATACACTTGGTCCATTGCTCTTTTTATTATTTCTTCATTCGATCGACCCCCCATAACAATATGTAATGTATTATCCTTACCGAAAAATGTTCATGTTTCCAGATACATTAACCGCTGAATTTTGCTGAATAAAGGCATAAATTGCATTGCGCGTAGCACGTCATCTCCTTTAATGCTTATAATTTTATAACAGCCCGGTTATACGTGTATTTAAATGCTGCGCGCACATTAATTATTAATTTTTTTTCTCGGAGCGAGCGCTGAAATACGCTCGTATAATAAGTAAAATCATTTCTGCTTTACAATATAGTTTTTTCTAACCGGTAGCAGTGTGTCGGTCCGCGAGAGAGTTGGAGGCCGACATTCGAAAGATAGATCGGTTAAATTTGCTAATTACCGTCCTCCTTTAACCCGAGCTTTCTCTCAAAAAAATCCCCTAAACCCATATACGAGCATTACTCTTATTATTATTATTTGGCCATGAATGGTTGAGGTGGGCGATACGGCCCTTCTACCCCGTCTCTGCCAAATTACTTCAATTTTGTTTATAAATTCTCCCACATGACAATTCGGCAACAAACTTCATCAAACAATAATAAGCGCCGAAAGGGACGTGAAAAATAGTTGGGCCGTGTTTTACTATTTAATCTCCACTTTGTTTTAACGAGAATTTTCTGTCGAGAGGCCACATTTTTTCCCAGCGACTTGTTACAAAAAAAATAATAACTTTCTCATTGCCGATGCTACATTCTTTTCCATTCCCGTTTAAACGAAATTGATATCGCCGCCCTTTCTGCCGATTTCGTCGCGATTTCGTCTTTCATAAACAATACAGCACATTAAAATCCTTGTACTCGCAATTCTATTATGGCTGGCGAGAGCACAGAATTAAATTCACGCGAGTTTCGATGAGTTCGCGATGCCCCCGACTTATAACCCATTATATGCACCACTATAATTCATATAATTTATACGATCTGTGTCATTAAAGTCGACGATTTCCTCTCTCATTCGGCACTCATTTAGACTTGCCGGCTAATTGTCGGTGCGCGTTTGCGCGTGTTTTCCTGTTTGTTTAGATCGACGAGCGCAGTGGCCCCTTTACAGTATCAAATTTAAATGCGAACTCGATGAGAGGCACTTTCTCGCAACAGCACCGACGCTCTAAAAAATTAAATCGAACCCTGCCTGCGACTAATTAATGGGCGCCCCCATCGAGTGCCCGACAAAATTATCTTGTAAAAACTGCTTTCGCCGCCAATCAGCTACAAATACCCCCACAATCAAACAAACCTTTGCCATCGACAATTTTACTCCAACTGGGCTCTCGCTGCTGGGCTTTACATTATAAAACTCCAAATTTCCTTGCCATACGCCCGAATTCACACCGACGCTCTCAATCAGCGCCCCTCGCCATTATCTCCAACAAGACAACAAGAGACCAAAGAGAGACAACCAATAAACAAAACGAGCTCCAACACTCGCGCACACCTACCTCATCTCCTCTCAATTCCAACAGCGGGCACTCGTACCTCAAGTAATGGGGTTCAAGGTTCGCAGGGAAGCACGGGGACAAATGTCCAGGCCACCATGGACAGACGAACTCATTTATGATGTACGGAGCAAGCGATAGGGAGTAAGCCCGACCTCCGCGACCCCGGGCACCTAACCTCGCCTCGCGGATCCCATCCCTCGCGATTAAGATTTTTCCCTCACAAAAGCCCTTGGAACATGTCAAGGAACAAGTGGACAAAGCAAAGCTGCCAACCCCGGGGGAGGCCGAGCCGGCCTTAGCTAATAACGAACGCGAGGAGTCCGACTCGCGACCGCACGCCACCTCGCATCTTTAAAAACTAGTTCCGCTTGTTTTACAGGTTGGCCGGGCCCTCGGTCACCTCCGCCAATAAATCAATCGATCACTCTGTGTTTCCGCATGGGAGCGTGACGCACATTGGGTGGAGGGGGGGAGCGATGCACCTCGTCGTCCCCGTGGACGACACGCGAGTCGGATTTTTATGCCGCGGCAGCTGGGCCCCGATGCGTCAGGCTCCGGTGCCTCTCGCGTTGCGTGCCGCCACCGCCGCCGCCGCCGCCCCAACCTCTCCTCTCCTCGCCGCTTCCCTCCCCCACGACCTACCACCCTCCCATTCCCCGAGCCTCCCACTGCCTACTGCCTACTGCCTCCCGCTGCCGCTACTCCACCTTCTCCTCCTCCACCTCCTCCACCACCTCCTCCACCTCCTAGTCCTCCTCCACCTCCTCCGCCAGCGCACTCGCGACTCCCGCTGAGGAATTCAAAAAAACCCCGTTACGAAGCACACCTCCGTGCGTTGCTTTTGGCCTTGCGCGCGCGCGCGCGCGCGCCTATTTTATGGCTTTTGACTCCCATTGTATCGCGGCCCGAACGAGATTCCGAAAGCGATACGAGGCTTTTTACTTCCCTTCCTCCTCTTTATCTACCAGCCTTTTTTTGTTCCTGAAATGTCCATTCTCGCGGCGCGTTCCCGAGGCCAGACATCGTCATTCGTCTAATTGATACCGCTACTTCTTCATCCGTAGCCGTGGCTCGGCACTCCCTTCCGATTTTTCACGAATAAATTATGCCCGAACGATCAGGGCGGCTGGCGGCTCAAGGAAGCAAATCCTAAATCCTCGTTTCTCGAAAGAAGCCATCGGAAGCCATCGGAAGCCATCGGAAGCAATCGGATGATTGCCAAAGTCATTGCCACGGTGGCGCACTCGCACGACCATCACCTCACTGTCACTTTAATACGGCAAAGCGAATATCTCATCGGGCGAGAGTGAGAGAGAGAGAGGCGCATCGCTCACTATTATTTGCCAACGTAAATAGAATACCTCAATGATAAGTTGCGCTGATATATTTATGTTTGCTAGTACCTACTCGCAATTATGAAGTCATAATACCAACTGCATTTGCGACAGAGTAAAAAAGCATTGCTCGCCCAAATAAATAACTACGAGTTTAATCTTGACTTACATAATTAAGAAATGTGCATGCCGAAGTTAACGGTAAGGAACTCTTCATTAAATAAAATATATACCTTTAAAAATAGATTTATGATATTGCGTAATATATATGTATGTATATATATATGTGTATAGTTTATTATTACAAAGTTCTCTAGAAATAATTCTATTACTCGTTCAAAGTATTTCTGGCCAAGTGAGTGTAGCTGGCTTGGCGAGGTAATTATCAAATGCTAATTAGGAAAGGAACACTGATGGATTTGCGAATATGTTTCTTCGCTGAATAAGAAATTCCCCCTTTTTTTCCCTCCCGAACGACGTCCTCAAGTTGAGAATTATCTTTTACAATTCCACACAATTCTCTCCCTCTATTGTATAATTTCATTTTCTTAATCAATCAATGAGCGTGAACAACCGTCTGCCAAGTCCGAATAACATTTTCAAAGAGTTGTGTTTTTTTCTCTCTCTCTAGGGGAGCAAGTCGCGCGAATCAATAAATTATATTCTCCGCGTGATTTTGCCTTTCCGTTTCAACTTCCAGTGACGCTTATTACTACAAGTCTGAAAGCAGCGCAACGCGCTCTGTTTACATTTCTCGCGCGAGGAAATGCCAAGGAAATTGCAAGGTGTCGAATAAAAGAAAAGCAAAGGAGAGAGAGAGAGAGAGAGAGAGAGAGAGAGAGAGAGAGAGAAATGGTGAAAGAGTGGTGGCGCTGGTCGGGGCTCGTAGTATTAGCAGCAACAGCAGCAATAATAATAATAGCAGCAGCGGTAGTGGTGGTGGTGGTGGTGGTGGTGGTAGTGGTAATGGTATGGTATTGGTGGGTGGGTGGTGGTAGTGGTAATGGTAGTAGTGTATACGCTAGATTTCGAGACGACAAGAGGGAACGAAAGAAATTGCCTTGATTGTCATAGACTCGCCCCCGCAGCCATGTACAAGTGATTTCAATGTAGATTTATAATGCAAATAAATAAATCTCAACTACGAGATATACAATAAAATGTAAAATGCTGCCTGAATTTTATTTAATTCGATGAAATATTTCGTTTCTTTATTAGACAGTATTTTACTTGCATTTCCCCGGCTAACAACTTCAATTATTAAATCTTTTGGCATAAAAATGAACCGACTTCTATTTAATTCAATATGCCTATAATCTACATAATACACAACTACCCACAATACATACAAATAAATACCCACAAATACAAATGCAAAAATATATATATATATTACAATTTTAATTAAATTTAGCGTTGATACTTACTTTTTCAAATACGCATATTTCACTTAATTATCAAACTAGTTTTAAAATTTTGAATAATTAAAATGAATATTATTAACGATTTTCGCGATGTAAATTATTTTTTCGGGATTAATTGTACCCAAAGGTTGCATTAATCCTTAAATGGGATTCATGCTTTGAATTATTTACTTATGGCTTGTGCCATTGATTTTTAGCTAATTACTGGCGCTCAACTTTTACTTTCCCCTAAAACTTTTATAATTAATAAAATAAGAGTGATAAAAAAACAATGTTATTCAAGCCGCGGAAACTTAAAACCTTAACAATAAGCAGAGAGATGGAGAAAAATACGCAGAGCTCATCGGGCAAACAAAGTAATACAGATGCGTCGGAGCTTAAAATGCCACTAAGACTTTATCTTCGTATAAAATAATCATTATAATATGTTCGGGTAACGAAACCATTAAGTAATAGCTCGAGCGAGGCATTCATTTTTGCGGGAGAAATGAATTTTTGTGAGGGACAAGTGGGAGTACTCGAATGCGTTGATGTCGTTGCTTTGCCAAAGTCAATGAATTTATTTAGTGGCGTCATAAATGTATTTAGTTGACTCGCTATCGTCGTACGTAGCAACTGTTGGTAAAAGACTAGCACCGCGAGAGAAAAAGAGGAGCAAACGACCTCTCCTATGCCTTCTCTTCCTCCTCCACCTCCTCCTCTTCCTTCTCCCTCTTCCTCTTCCTCTTATCCGTTCGGAGGTCGCCGGTGCGAATCGCACCAACCTTGAAAATGTAGGTTGAACATACGCACGCACGCACACGAGGCTAGAGGTTCCTGTTGGCGAATAGAGAGAGAGAGAGAGATGGGAATGAGAAAGCAACGGGAAATCGAGGAGTTTTAGTGTATCCAAGTACTTGGATAGCTCCTAAGTATTCCCTTGACAAAAGTGCGTGGAAGTACCTTTGTGCAACATTGAACCTTCTTACGTTTCTTACATCCCATGTCTTGTAGTTCACGGCCTCTATCGGCATCTTTTCTTCAGCGATCCCTCTTCCACCACCCCACCCCATCGCCTACACCACCCGTCGCGCCCCTCGGCCTATCTCGGCCGCTCGTCGTTAAAAGTCGGGCGTTACGAGTGTACGAGTGCTTATAAAGGAGGGAAAGAGATGATTTCGACGATATCAGCGGAGGATGGCCGTTTAAGAAACAGCGTCCACGAATTTACAATGTTAAGAATGATAGTTGCACGAGACTATGTACGCGCATTAGGGCCCGCCGTTAAAATGTATAATGACGACAATAGAATAATGGGGAAGGGGGTGGGGGAGAGGCAGGATATTTTCATGAATGTGAGCTCGCAGTCTTTCACAGGCTGAGCGATGTGACTTCAAGAATGACTTATCGACGGTCCTCGCTCAACATTCTTGGGCAAATAATTCCCTCGGTGATTGTACGGGCATTTCCTTATCTGCGACAGCATCGATGCTCACACTCCAATGCCCGTGTAATAACAGAAGAATTTAGTCGGATGGCAATCGATATATTAGCCGGATAAAGTGCGTATGAATATGCTGAATAAAGGGAGATGGTGGGAAGGGGCTCTCGGCTAATTTTCTAAGTATCCGCTAGAGTGATATGTTTATTTGTAAAATGGCTTTGGGAGGGGAGAGGATGGGAGGGGAGAGAGAGAGGGTGAGGGTGGGGGAGGCGAGCAAGTAATAATTGGTTTGCTTAAGAGTTAGTCGAGGCACATTGGTTGAAGAGCGGCCAGGACGAATAAATAAACATTTGTATGAGTTGCTGCGTGGCATAAAACTCCCGAGTCGTTAGTAAAATTGGAGTAGTTTCAAATATCCGCTTCTATTATGAGAGTAAATTGAACGCTTTTTACAATAGTGCATAAGACCAGATGCAATGTAGCGTGACTGCGTAGTTTCTACACATAAACTATGACGAGTCAGGCCAATCTTACTCGTCCGCGGCTGCCTGTGAGTTAACCCTAATTATAGCAGACTCAGTTCAGCGCTTATGTGCACCGTCCAGACACAAAACCCTCCTTACACCCTCCCCTCGCCCCCCGTGGATCGCCTTCCTCTACGGCAGCAACACCGCTGCCTCTTCCTCCTCTGCCTCCCCCCTCCCCCCCGCCCCCTCTTAAAATAAAGGGAGCAAAAATTAAGCAGGTATATTT
>JAPYYT010003169.1:0-13934 GCA_030522565.1 Ceratosolen corneri | reverse complement strand
CACCTCCTCCACCTCCTCCTCCACCTCCTCCACCTCCTCCTCCTCCACCTCCTCCTCCACCTCCTCCACCTAGTCGCCCCCTCCTTCTCGGCATCCTCCTCGTTTTCGTGCCGCGGCCACGAGCTTATGACTATTTTTAACGGCCGACTCAGGCGCGCCATATTAGTACACGAGACAGGGGCCGCGCGCCGCCGAATCCCCACTCGTCCCCGGAATTGAGCCGCGTGACACCTTACACCCCGTGTGGGTGTCCCACCACCCTCCCGCCCCCCCACCGTCCCGCGAGCTCGACGATTGAGTGGGGGAAGGGAGGCGCTTGTCGTCCTGGGACCAGGAGGAATCTCTCGATGAGTCGGCTACCTTTTGATTATTCGTCCTTTGGTGGCGGCGAGCTTGGGGTTGGAGTTGAGCCGATTGGGCGGCGGGGGGAGGGGGAGGGGTTCGATGGCTTGATTTATGTGTCTTTGTGGGCTGTTGGGCGAGGAGGATGAAAGTTCGAGGACTCGGTCGGCTACGAGTGGCTCAATTAGTTTCAGATTTCTTTCGTTCGACACTGCTCGTTGACGAAATTTTGACAGCTGGTGAATTATGTGCATTATGAAATGGAAAGCGCCGTTGCAAAAAGGCCGAAAATTCGTTTTAATTGGCAGCGATGCGTTGTTGTTGCCTCGAGTGGTTGGGGCTGCTTCGTCTTGAATCCACAGGTGGCGAAGCGAGTTTGTACTTATGGTTCACCGTATGTTCCTCTTTCCGCCCCCTTCCCCCCTCCCCCCGATCCAACACGGCCGTCCCCGGCTCACGACCGCACTATTTTCAATGCTGAGAAAATCCGTCTCTTGGTATATTTACATGCCGTAGAGAAGGTCAAGGTTAAAGGGAATCCGTGCTAAATATAGGAGCTCCGTATTTTCCATCGGAAGCGTGAATAGTTATGAAAAAATAAATAAATACATCGCTATATCTTCAGCTTATTTTATTAGTATTTCGGGATTTTGTAAATTGACGCCCAATCATTTACGGCAGCCTACATATTTATCCACATTGTTGATATTATAAATGGACTGCTACGAATAATCAAATGAACGCGCAGACTCTCTCAGCCCTAATGTAATCCATAATTTGTCGTATAAAGAGTCCCGGCAATATTAATACTCTCAGCGGAAGCTTAAAAAGTCAGTTTTACCTTATTGGCTATATTTTATGCTTTAATTAAATATATTAGAGTAAGCTTGAACAATTTGACTTAAACAATAAGACGGAGTGCTTTAGGATTTAGAGGTTTATTAATAAAAGCGTCGCTCCGCTCTCAATAACAACTCCGTAGATCATCTCGTACAAATTTAGTAATTTGTTGCTATTTCTTTCCTGCAGAGCTGACAAGGAGAAATCAAAATTCCAGCAGGAGGTGTACGAGCTCCTCGCACAGCTGGACAGCGTCACCAAGGAGAAGCTGCTGTCGATAAAAACCGTCGAGAAATTGGAGATCCACGTTTCCGAGCTCAATGTCAAGATCGAGGAAATTAACCGCACCATCGTTGACATTACTAGCCACAAGGCCCGCTTGTCCCAAGAAAACATTGAACTCGTGAAGGAAGTTCAGGACTTGAAGGTAACGAGGATGGGTATTCGGCCGACCAGCTCTTAGATTCTATTCACTTCCGGTTTTCCGAACGACGCCATCCGCGCCTTAATTGAATTGGTTATTTGCATTTGTCGATCGGAGCATATCCAGACAGCCAATAATTGTATTTCCGGCATTGGATTCTCCCCTTTTTTTTCAAATTTATGGCTCTGTGCAGTAAGTGATACAAGTCTAAATCAAGTGATATTAGTCCTGGGAAGTCAGAGTCTTTGGACTGATGTATCCAATGAAGCTTATCTCGCGAGCTTTAGATTCTCATTTAAATCCATATACTTTTGGACTTGTTATATGATGTAGATTTTTATGCCGTTCGTTGATGATTTCGGAAATGATGGAGTAGAACAAGGAGGATGCTTAATGCGGATGAATAGAGGGAATGGGAGCTACGATGCTCAACGTGTCCTGTGAATTTATAACTATTACAATCTCAAGGCTTAATAATAATGAAAAGTTTTTGTTTGCAGGTTAATATCGAAAATATCACTTACTTGAAGTCACAAATTGTTGGCCAACTCGAAGACGCGCGTCGTCGATTGGAAGATGAGGAAAGGCGTCGATCCCTCGTCGAAGCCTCTCTTCATCAGGTAAGAATTCAATATCTCATTAATCACAGTAATACGAGCCGTTTTACACTCTTACTCTTATTCGCCATAAAAGTGTACGTGACTGTTGCAATTAACACTTGAATTTTATCGGAAAGTTTAAGCGCGCATCGCCCAATGATGTTTTAATCCCGAGACAGTGGCTTTAAGTATTTTATGCGTAAATTTGGGAAAACTTTAACGTAAAGCTCGATTATTTTACATTGTCCTACGAAACAAATCCACCTCATTCAATTGATGACGGATTTATAAATCTTTGGCTACAATTATCGACATTCCCCGTGTCTTTAGCGGCAAAAATTTCACTTCAAAACACGCGACCATCAGCCAAGGTACAAAAAAACTTTCAAATAAGACAAATTCAAATTGGCCATCTACGCGACATACATATATTATAATCTAACAAAGTATTAAAAAAATTGTAATTGGCTGTCCCAGGTGGAGACGGAGGTCGAGTCCATACGCGTGCAGTTGGAAGAAGAGTCGGAGGCTCGTCTGGAATTGGAACGCCAGCTGGTGAAGGCCAATGGCGAGGTCTCGATCTGGAGATCCAAGTACGAAACCGAAGCTAACGCACGCGCCGAAGAGGTGATCGATTGGCCATTATTGCCAAATTCCAAAGACACCCTCGCAATTGGCCATAAAGTTCTAATGAATTAACTGGGATTTGCAGGTGGAGGAGCTGCGCAGAAAGTACAGCGCACGCATCCAGGAGCAAGAGGAACAGATCGAGAACTTGCTGGTCAAGATCAATAACCTCGAGAAGCAAAAGTCGCGTCTGCAATCCGAAGTCGAAGTGCTCATCATTGACTTAGAGAAGGTGATTTGCACGAGCGCTTTACAATTGCGAGCCGCTTGATTTTAGAATTTAGTCGCCAAAAGCTTTAAGGCCGCGCCCGATCGTTTGGCCAAATCGCCTCGATCGGTACTCTCGGCCGAGTCTTTAGGAGCAATCTCGCGCCTAAAAATCCCCGCCCAAGAGCACCCAATAACCGACAATATTGCCTTGTTCCTGGACAGGCCAATGCGACGGCTCGGGAGCTGCAGAAGCGCGTGGAGCAGCTGGAGAAGGCCAACATTGAGCTCAAGGCCCGCCTCGAGGAGACCATCAACCTCTACGAGGTCAGTCAACGCGACCTGCGCAACAAGCAACAGGAACTCCAACGCACCAATGCCGAGCTCGACAAGACCCGCGAGCTCAAGGATCAACTCGTACGCGAGAACAAGAAGCTCAGTGGTACGCAACTCAACCCCCTCCCCCACCCACCCACCCACACTCTACCACCGTCAGAGTGTCGGAAGTGGCCTTTTTGCCCAATCCATGTCCAACTGTTATGATGGTCGTTTCGTTTTATCAGCAGCGCCGCTGATAAATTGAAAGCTTTTGTTTTGCATGTCTATTGTAGTCTTTGATATTTACGACCTCTAACGCGTAATTATTTTCTGTGCTGAAAAGTGCTGATTTCTGGCAGTTAGCGCCTCGAGACAAAGGCCCTTTGATTATTATTCGCACCTCTCTGGCTTTTGTTGTCACTGATTGTTAAAAGGGCTCGATTAGCCCTATAATAGCTGTGCAACCTCTCCTCGACTCGGCCATTCTTTTAAAATCACGCTTTTCCCTCTAGACGATCTTGGCGACGCCAAGAACCAGCTGTCTGACATGAACCGCAGACTTCACGAACTTGAGTTGGAACTCCGTCGTCTGGAGAACGAGCGCGAGGAACTTGCCGCTGCCTATAAGGAAGCGGAGGCCGTAAGTCATCGATACACGAATTGAATATATAATTTCCAAGTGGACTCTGTCACTTTCTCGCGAAGCAAACTAACATACAACAAAGGGAACGAGAAATAAAACCGATCGCTTTATATTGGCTCTTTTACTTGGCTCTCGCGTCTCAGCAAAACGAGAAAAATTAAATCACCTCGGACTGCTCTAAAATCAATTTGATCCATTGAATACTCAACTCTAAGCATTTAACGGTTTACATTCAAATATATATAAAGTTGCTGTGGATTATTGGGCACTTAATGGGGATTCGTCTGCCAATTTGAATAAAAAGTAAAGCCACTAAGAAAAGACGCTTAAGATTAAAAAAGGATGTCACCTCGTGGCAAATTGAAGTCGAGGGAGTGGCGCGTTACTGGGAATAATCGCGATCGATCGAGCAGCTAATGGGCGGCCAGTGAGGGGGAAATTTGTAAGAAAGCTCTTGTTGCTGTTGCGCAGGGACGGAAAATCGAGGAGCAACGCTCGCAGCGCCTGTCCGCCGAGTTGAGCCAAATGCGCCATGAGACCGAGCGACGCCTCGCCGAGAAGGACGAGGAGATCGAGGCCATTCGGTAAGTCCACCTACTCTCTACTCATTAATCATTGATCATTCGGCCGACGTTCAATTGTCGGCACTTTTCGCCACTTGATCCTCCTTTCATTCGATCACGTCGCTCTAAAGAAAATATCGCTGCTGGCTTGGTTGGTTGGTGTTGGTGTTGGTATGTCGGTTAAAGTGAGATTTCGCCACTCAGGCCAGCGAGTGTCACACTGGTTAATTTGAAATGGCCGAGGCAGTTATAGATCTGGCTTTCCTCGATCTCATTAAACTTTGCGTCTGCTGTCGAAGCACACGCACCACATGCACGAAATTTTAAGATTTTCGAGGCTCGTGAAGCAGACATCATGATTCCAATGTCACATTGCAATTGTTGATATTTTGAGACTATTGGGAGTAGGTGCTTGAGGGTAACTCCCACGTAGCACAGAGGAGTGCAATAATTGGAAAACGAGCAGTCTTTTACAGCTTCGTTGATTTAGATGGGAAAATATTCACGTTTTTAACTCGGCAGATTGTCGAAATGCCCGGCGAAGGGTTTGCAGCAAGCTGATGATGTAATTCACAGTATTGCTCACTACGTAGAAAATGTAGGAACTATTAATAGTAAGAGGAGGGAATTGCTCGAGTGAGTGATTTGTCAAGATAATCTGCCGGCGTAGTGTGTAGCTCGAAATATACGGATTCGCCGTCGATTTATCATTACGGAATCGCTTCCTCGCTGTGATTCGAAATACAAGTCTTGAGTTGATTGTAACTGCCACTTGAGCAGTATTTTGTAGATTTTTCTGTCTTTTTAATCAAAAGGAGTTAACGTAAGAGAACGCAAAATGAACATTGAGATGTACCATAGGGACTTTGAGCGGGAAATTCAACATTTACACTATTGAGCATCAATCTTGAGCTTGAAATAACCTGGACGAATGACAAGTCTTTGTGCATCGGCGAATCCGACAATCAGCATTACACTGGCAATAATCAAAGTAATTGCATTTGATGCCTCCCGCACTCTTGCACTTTACGACATTTCACATCGAATCTTAACGATAGAGCAAGGCAAAAAGCTCTTCTGCCTTGGTTTTGGAAAGAGTCGTAAGACAAGTTTACGACATACAGTCTGCCATAGGCGATGATCTTGCAATCGCTCCAACCGCACATACGCTTACACGTTTTATCTAGTTTATCTAGTCCGATTCTCATAAAGAGATACTCTTCCATCGACGATCTATCGACGAGCCACGCAAATCAACGTTAATAATGCGCGAATGCAGCGGCATACAATCATCCACTTCAAGGAAATCATGATTATCCTCAAACCAAGAATCCGAGTAATCCCGTTCGCTCCTGCATAAGTACCCGGCCAATCACAAACAGTCGATGACAATGACGACGTCAATACGAGCGACTCGGAGCGGCAAATTCGCAGCCACGCTCAAGCCTGCTGATAAATGACAGTGAAAAAGCTGCTTTGGCTACAATTATTCACCCTTGCCCCCTTTAAGGCAACACGAGCGACTCTCCGAAGGCTCCAACCGAGCGGCTAAGCTCCCTCTCTATTAATACGCGAATGCAAGAGTCGATCGCGCTCAATGGCCATCGCGTCGATCCGAGCTGACGAACCCTCGTCAAGTTCACCGAGTCTCGCAGTATGCGAGTGTCGCAACCCGCGGTACGTCAAAAAGTACAAATAATGGACGGCGACACCTCCTATCGACAGAATCGCTCCAACTCCGACGGCTGCGACAGTGCTCCACTCGACCAAATCGACTCTCCCTGGGGGGATCGGAGCCGCGGGCCTCAAGATTAAAGCCGTAGAATATCGAGGGGGGAAGCCCTGCTCGCTCCAGCTCCACGGGAATTTGATTTCGCGAGGAGGCACGACTGCAGCCGCCCGAGCGCCCAAGGTAACGAGGCGTCGAGCAATTCTTATCGCGATAATCGAGCGACCGGGCGAGCAACGAGATGTCGGAGACGCCGCTCTCGCAGATGCCGGTGGCCCCGACGAAATGGCACCACCTGCCCACGACCGTTTACACCTCCAATTACGGCTACGGCATAAACTACTATCAGCCGATGATCGATTACCTCGACCGTAAGGAGAGCGCCGAGGTCTCGAGGGGAGCGGCGCTCAAGGCCGCCCTCCCGTGGACCGAGGGCCGAGGTGTCTGGGAGCATAAGCACGTGGAGCCCTACACGAGGGAGGAGCTCGCGAGGCACGCGGCTGGTGCTGAGATCCGAGCCAAGGAGCACCTCGAGCACTTTAAGGTACGTCGGGATGGCGGTAGTGGCCGAGCGTCAGTCCAGGAGTCGAGGGATCGCCCGGACGAGATTACGGATCGAGCGATTGCACGGATTGCTCCGGCAGTGTCAATATTGGCTGGAGAGCGCGAAATAATTTTATAGTCCATAATTTTGCCATAAGCTGTGCAGAAAATTAATTGGCAAAATCGAGGCTAAGCCGAGAATAAACGAGCTCCCTTGGATTTATTGATTAAATTTATTCACGCGCTCTCGCCGATGGATCGACGATATCGTTGCAAAGAAGCCACACCTTTCTTCTTTCTTTCTTACTTTGTCCATTCGTTGTCTCTCCTGATTTCGCGCTGCCGAATTTCAGTTGGACAGCCAAGACCGAGTGGTAATAGCAAGTACCTAATGTGCGATCGCTTTTAATTTCACAACATGAGAAAAGCGAGAGATGGCATGGCAAAAGAATTTATTTTTAATAGCACAAGGATGAAATATTGTCGCTGTTTGTTTCAAATTGTGCTCCTGCGGTTGCCGCGCTCAGTTTCGCAATGTAAATAAAGATTCGTCGGAAATTGCGAATATATATATATATATATATATATGTGAAGGCGAATGTTGTATGATGGACGGACTATGGCAGACTCCCTGCGTAACTGACGTTTCCATCGAAATGTAAACTTTAAAAGAAATAGCGGGATATTAGTGTTGGAAGGAAATCTTTGAAATCTGGGTATTGGGATCCTTTACGATGGGAATTTTAATAAAAATGTCCACGTCGCGTCTCGGCTTGGAGCAATAACCCACGTTGGTCCGTATAATTATGGGAGCTATTGCAGGATTTAAGCTTCGTAATGGATTTTGCGTTTCAGTTGGAAGGATTTGTCGATTCGTTATAATATCCGGCAAATGGGATCCGCTAAATCTCGTATTCTTGGCGATTATTCATCGACGTGGCTAATAATAACGCGGCCAGGTCGCATCGATGCTCGTCAGCAATAACAGTCGCGCCAACTCTTATTAATTATCGTGAATGCGGCCGGTGCTGAGGCCGCTGCGCATTATCGCAAATCACGAGCTTTACGTTAGAAAGTCGAGTAGTGTTGGGGGGTGAGAAGCGGCGCATCCAAATAAATAATCGCCAAATTGGATAATTGCGAGAGGCTGGTGGCGTCGAAGCGGAAATTGCACGCCCAATATTAGCCTCGAGAATAGACTTGGTGAAATTGAGGACGGACGGGGGAAGCGGTATCGCGACGTGCGTAATTGCAAGTTAATAATAAATATCGACTTGGGCGAGGCAGTGGCGGCGGGCTCGCTTAAAATTTTTCGCGCCGCCACAGCCAATTAGCGAGCAAATAACCGTGGGGGGAAAGCACGTGAAACTACCATCCCGGCCAATCGCCGAGTCTCCGACGTGTTGGGATTATTTTTATTGCTCGCCCGGACGCTCCCGTCGGCCGCGAGCGCCATGAAGCTCGTCCGGAATAAAAACTCCCGCCCCGTATCGGCACTTCCCCCATATGATTTTCGCGGCGTCGTCGGAGCCTATTATTGGACCGCGGCGATGTTCCTCGCGCACTACTATCGGCCCCCGAGGCGCTCGTCTCCCGACCCTTTCTAATTTAGTAGCGCAATAGCGGCGGCCGAGGTAAGTAGAGCCGCGGAGCTGCGCCGGGCCAGGAGCCTCGCCTCGAGCGGCACGCGGGCGGTTCGGCGAAAGGGTATCGATAAAATTGGCTAAGTAGGTATCGCGTTACCGACGGGGGTTGGGGTGGGGGGGTGCCATGTGCTTGAGGGAGGCGAGAGGGGATTCGTTAGCCGGCAGGTGCCAGTCGGGGGCCGAGTCGGGCTTGGCTCGCCTTCCACGCCATTGTTCACTTTGTTTCTTGCACCCTCTTAACGCGGGGGTGCATTTTATTGGCGAGGGACGGTGTGGAAACCGTCGTCGATTGACGGGATGACGGCTTGGCTGATCTCGCGCGGGCGCGACTCGCCATTCGCGACTCTTTGCCTGAAATTTCACGCACGCGGCAAACGCACTTGTAAACCTCCGCCTCCTCCTCCTCCTCCTCCCACAGACCATAGGATCCCGTGTATTTAGTCGGTCAATGTCTGTAATGGCGCGTATTAGCCACGCTTTGTCCCTGTTTCTGTGCGACTGAACAGGAGCGGGAAAAGCGGCGCATTAATCGCGAAAGGAGGCCGTTTGCGTGACTTGACGAATAATCGAGGAAATCAGTAGGTGGACCGCGAAGCCCAAATTAAGCGAAATGGCGGCGGATTTTCACATTGGTTTCGTAAAATCACGAGCTCGTAGTATCTCGCGCTAGTAAACGAACTTATTTATTAGCGAGCGATAAAGCACGATGGCGGCAAATTTATTTCCAACGAGCAGGCAATCGGCCAAGAGGCCAATTTAAGCCGAAGCTCTATTGTTTATCCGTTTGGGGCGATGTTTGCCCCAAAAGTAAGATAAAACAGTCGTCTTGCTCGATTACATAACGATAAAACGTCAGTTGCGCAACAGAGAGCAGCCGTAGATAGAGGGAGGGAGAGAGAGAGAGAGAGGCGGAGGTCGGGCTTTGCGTCGATCCATGCCAAATAATCGGTCGAAATAATCGGAAAGAACGGGCTCGGCCGAGGAGGTCGTTGAGCTTATTGGATAAGCGAGGTGAGCCGAGGCTCGCCGCCTCGACGGGGGAGGTGTTGGCAGGGAAGTCGCGACACCGTCCGGGAAAGCTCTCGCGACAAATGCGTAAAATAGCGTGGCGCGGCGCGCATTGGCTGGCCTCGCGGCCGCCCTATACGATATATCTTCTTCCCTCGGAAGAAGAAGAAGCGCGCGCGGGCGTCGGGTGGTTGAGCAGCGGTGGCGGCCGCGATCCTGGGCTCGCGCTCGCTACGCTCAAGGTCGATGCACAAATAAAGCTGGTGGTTGTCGGGGGCGCGCAGGCAGCCGAGCGCTCGGACTTCAGCAGGCACAAGTGCGTGAGGGCGAGGCGCGTCTACAAGGAGGTGTTCTCGAGCAAGCTCGAGGAGGAGTCGGGACGGCTGGTGACGAGGCGCGCCCTCAGCGAGCCCCCGGAGCCCGAGATGTCGGAGCTGCGTAGCCAGGCGCTGCGGGACGTGCAGGCGTCCGCGGAGATGAGGGAGGCGTACGAGCGGGGGAAGGAGCTGCGCGGCAGGTCGGCCAAGGGGATCGCGTGTCAGCTGAAGACGAGGGCCCTCGTGCACCTGACCAAGAGCACGGAGCTCGCGGACTCGAGGAGGTACCAGCGCGAGGCGACGCAGCTCGTGCACGACGAGGCCGAGCACCATCGGCTCATGGACGCGCGGGCCAAGAACCTCACCGACATGGAGAAGATCGCCGAGCCCCTCGTCGCCCTCAGCCACGAGATGAAGAGCTACGAGAAGCGGAGTAGCGGCTACTTCCTGGAAAAGAGGTTTGCTGTCTCGCGGGTAGTGCGTTAGTCTCGCTCCTCGGCTCGGCCACTTTTATCATCCGGCCACTCCTCCTCATCAGTGTATCTTGTGTCATCCGCGGTCCTCCCATGTACCTCATAGGGCGCTTGCAGAGTAAAACACCACTGGTTCGGCTAATTGGGCCCCGGGCGAGGGGGGGTGGGACTGATTGGTAGTTTTCTTTTTTTTTTTTGAACGAGGGGGGCTTGGATCACCGCGGCTGAGATTGGTCGGGAGGGAAGCTGGCTAGGAGCATTGTTGCGTAAAGTTGTGGAGCTTAGTGGTCGACTAATTCGAGGGAGGGAGGGAGAGAGAGATAGCTGTTTGCAGCTTGTTGCGGAATTTGCCCACTGATTTTGTCAGTCCGAGGAGGTTTTTGACAATGTCAGTGATGCGAACGGCCCAACTAAAAACATAAATAAAGCCACCAATGGCCATTGTAGTATCGTTGCTATTATCGTTATTATCGAGAGAGTGCAGGGATCTGTCTTTTAGATTAACTTTGAGGATTTTGTAAATGGCAATTGATTATTCGTCTATTATTATCGAGACTAGTGGCTGTCTTTATAAATTGTACGAGAGATCTCTTTAAATAAAGCTCGTAAGGTAGTCAATTCCAGCCTCCTTTATTGTCACTCGACGTCGCTTTAAGATTATTCCCTCAAAGATATTCGCATTAACAATCTCACGGTACGTTAAATTCAATCATTATTCGCATTAGTCCGCCCAGACGAGATTTCCATAACGACAAATCGAACTTCACTAACCAATCGCCAATAATCAGCTCCTCGAGCGCATAACTTGGCCGACAAAGTACTTTGCACTCGGCATTGACACTTTTTACATCCAATTTGCCACCAACAATTAACTCATCTCTGTAATCTGCCGTTAAAATCCCGCGAGCCACTCACGAGTTGTGCTTCCCCCCCAGCAAAGCGACGAGCATCGAGATCGAGCAGCTCAATGCCCGCATCGTCGAGGCTGAGGTCCGACTCAAGTCCGAGGTCCAGCGCATCAAGAAGAAGCTGCAGATCCAGATCACGGAGCTCGAGCTGTCCCTCGACGTCGCCAACAAGAACAACATCGACCTGCAGAAGACCATCAAGAAGCAATCTCTCACCTTGACCGTAAGCACCCGAGCAGCCAGGCTCTCAATTTGCTTAATCGCGCGTGTAATAATAATTAAATTACGATGCCGTGATCGCACCTCATTAGCCGCATGGCTGGAGCCACGCCTGGCTTCGGCTCGGCTAATAAGGACGCGAATGAGCTAATGACAATGCTAACGCCATCATCAAACTCCCATTTAATAATCGATTAATGAACAATGCTTCCTTAAGGAATTGCAAGCTCACTACGACGAGGTGCAGCGCCAGCTGCAAGTGACGCTCGATCAGTTGGGCATCAGCCAACGTCGCCTCCAATCCTTGACATCCGAGCTCGAGGAGATTCGCGGCAACTACGAATCCGTGAGTATTAATCAACCAGCAATTGTTATCCAATGAATAATGGGTCACGAAAATAGAGCCGAGGGTGCTGTTGAGCTGCTCGCTTGCCCATCTGGACTGAGCGGCCCAACGTTCGCTCGGCCATTCTTGCCGCAACTTAAATTAAGCTTCGCTTCAAAATTAGCAGCACTTTGCTTCTACGTACTATAATCCCAATATTAATTATTATTGGCTGTGCGGGAGTGCGGGAATCCTTAAGGGAGCGACGATTAATGGCCAGATTAAGGGCCGAGCGACCGAGCGGCCAACGACAAATGAGACAACAGCCCAATAATAATAATAATGTAACGATGGTGAAATTGGCGTTGGCAGGCCCTACGAGCCAAGAGGACGATCGAGCTGCAGTACGAGGAGGCGCACAGTCGCATCAACGAGCTCACGACCATCAACGTAAACATCGCCTCGTCCAAGGCCAAGCTCGAGCAGGAACTGTCGACCCTCGCGGGCGACTACGAGGAGGTGACGAAGGAGCTGCGCGTAAGCGACGAGCGCTACCAGAGAGTCCAGAACGAGCTCAAGCACACCGTCGAGATCCTCCACGAGGAGCAGGAGCGCATCGTCAAGGTCGAGGCGATCAAGAAGAGCCTGGAGATCGAGGTGAAGAACCTGTCGGTGCGCCTCGAGGAGGTCGAGGCCAACGCCATCGTGGGCGGCAGGCGCATCATCAGCAAGCTCGAGGCCAGGGTAAGACACTCCGCCGGGAGAGCCCGCGGCCCCCCGTAACTCAAAAGTCCAATTACGCCTGCCCGCAGATCCGCGATCTCGAGCTGGAGCTCGACGAGGAGAAGCGCCGACACGCGGAGACGGTCAAGATCCTCCGCAAGAAGGAGCGCAACATCAAGGAAGTGATGATCCAGGTGGAGGACGACGCCAAGAGCATCACCCTCCTCCAGGAGTCCCTCGACAAGGCCTGCCAGAAGGTCAGCATCTACAAGCGCCAGCTCCAGGAGCAGGAGGGCATGTCCCAACAGAGCGTGACGAGGGTGCGCCGCTTCCAGCGCGAGCTCGAGGCCGCGGAGGACCGGGCCGACACCGCCGAGTCCAACCTCACGCTCATACGCGCCAAGCACCGCAGCTTCGTCACCACATCCACGGTCCCGGGCTCCCAGGTCTACCTCGTCCAGGAGTCGAGGCAGGAGCTTTAACCGGCTCCCACGCGCTACCCTCACCAACAGTAAGCACCACCACCACCACCGCCCTCCCCTTTCTCCCGTTAATCGAGCGCCCGAGCAGCCCCTCGCCAATTATTATTATTATTGCGAGATATTACGAGTGGAGGAGCTTACGGGCAATTTGGCCAATCTCCACACGGTGACGTATTTTTTTGTAGGCTCAATGGCTTTGCCGAGCTGTCTTAATCGACATCGGGTTTGGCGCTTTGGACCTTTTGATCGTGGAGCGCGGCAACTTGTGGCCAGAGCCGTCCGATAATCCGTAATCGCATAATAATCCCGAGTTGTGAATAATGATCGATGCCAACCTCAAGGCCACGCGAATAGTTCAAGGCTCACGGGTTCATAGTTGCGTCGCGATCATATGAAATAGCTGTGAAATAGCACGGGGCCTTTAAAAGTGAAAGAGTTCGAGTAGAATAGAGCCGACTTGAGTGGATTTGAAATGTGAGGGAGGTTGTACAGCTTCGCATTTTTATCTTGCAGACAAAACTTTTTCGGGCTAGGAAGAGTGAGCAGAAGCGACGATTAATGAGAATTAAGGGCTTCGAGGAGAGAGGCAACATCACGAGGTGAAGGCACCGATATCCAAGCGCAGAATTATCCGTACTCCAGTCAATATTCTAATAAAGAGGCGGCGAATATTTTATTAACGAAAGTCAGTGGAAAGAGTGAAAAGCAGTGGGAGTGTGTGTCGGTGTCGGACCGCCAGCAGCCATGGCTTTTAAAAGCAGAAGCTTCTCTCTCGCTTTAAACACATTAAACGCCGAGTTTCTCCCATCCAAGCCTTTTCTCTCTCTCTCTCTCTCTCTCGCCCGTAAACACAAACAAGCATGCACACAAACAGGCACAACCCACGCAAATATTAAACGCACACCCATCAGACGCACAGACAAAGCTACACGCCCACATTCAAGAAAACCAAAGAGGAAAAAGGAAAAAAAAAACCAGCACCCACAACCGCACGCACA
>JAPYYT010003168.1:0-13935 GCA_030522565.1 Ceratosolen corneri | reverse complement strand
GGGGGGGGGGGAGGGAGCCTACGGCTAAAACGGCTCCTTAATCGGATTAATGCAGGTTCGCGAGGGGTTAGGAAGCGCGTAAGAGTCGTGTACAACTGGCAATCGCGGCTGGGCCGAGGCGCAAGAAGATCGAGGAGTCGCGGCGAATTAGCCTCGATGCCGTCTCCACCGCAGAGCGAGATTAAGATATTTCCTGGAGGAGAGGCAGACCGCGCGCACCCGAGCTCTGACAGCCAAATAAAGATCAAATAAATTAATACGCTCTCTCGGCTTGGCCGACTGCCTCTTAGCTCGAGCCGCACGAGGGGGGCAGAGAGAGGAGGTGGGGGAGAAGGGATGGCCGGACAGTGTCGGGAGGAGGGCGCGTTAACTCGTGTATTCTCTTCTCGTTCTCTCATCGAGGCGACGGCGGCGGCGGCGGCGAGGACCCTATTGTGCAATGGAATTTGTAATTTAGATTGATACGTTATGCCGTTCGCGCACGCCTCCTTTGCGTAGTTGGTCTTTTTATATACTGCGCTTGCCACCTTCGCCCAACTCCCCCCCACTCCCCGCCACTCCCCTCCCACCCTCCATTGCTCTCGTTGGCTTTGTTGGTCCCTTTTTGTATTTCATTCTGCCTGGTGTCTCTGACTTTCACGAGGTGTTCGATTAAGCCGGAGGGAGAAATCTTCTTTTCCATTAGGACTGGAACGATATAATTATCACTTTACAGTTTCGCTCATTGTTAATATTTTAATAAAACTTTTATCAAGTTTGGTGCTCGCCTCAATTGTAATTAAAACTCTATGGCCCGTCGGTTTACACAAATCCTTGCTCCGCGTGAGACGCCCGATGCAATCCTTTCTCATCGGCCCAATTGTCCCTTATTTATTATTGGCAGTACCTTTGTTAATCCAAGAGTGGATCGATCGCGATATAGTTTTAATGATTTTTCTCAAGACCGGGGATTCACAAAAGAGAAGGTAAGGAAAATAATTGGAAAGCCGATGGTGAAACGATAGGCTCGCAACGTCAAAGAGAAACACGAGACTTGTTGGTCGCCTAAATGTAATTTACATTTATTCGATATAGCAATTGCCCTAGACATAATATGTAAATTAATACATCTTGAACGGACATTTTTACACCTTATGGCCATTTACTGTCTTTTTCATAAATGACAAGTTAAATTATTTTGTTTCTTCTTCTTCTTCTTTTAAAGTAGGTATAATATAAATTTCCCTTCGTATCGATAAACTTTTGCTAAAAATATCTAATACTTTTAAATGCATTGGTGATAAACTTATAAAATCATTTAAATCATTACATTTAAAGTGGCCTATACGTGCTTGCATTTATAAAAAAAAATATCCAATGCCAATAGTATTAGGAAAAATTACTCCTATAATAATACTTTATAATGGAAAATAATCAGCTTGGATGAATAAAAGTTCAATCACTGAATAATCGAGTACTGTTTGTACTTTTTGTTGTCGTATATATTTGCATGTATTTCCGTAAGACGCAAAGAACCTCCGCGTAATATCCATTTGCTTTTGGGCAAATTTCTTAAGGGCAATTAAGCTTCTCTTTTGGATTGTCTAGGGATCATCTAACTTGTTGTTTATAATATTCTTTAACTGCTTGTTGACAAGTATTTTCACTTACGGTAGTATCACTTAATCTCACTCTCGTTACGAGCGTCTCGAAAGTTAATAAATTTGTTTAAAAATAGTTATTTAATTAGCTAAAGCAAGGATAGTTGAATTAAAACTTTTAAAGGAATTTATAACTTTCAGCGGCCATACATTAAGGAGGATTTCTCATTAAACTTAATCAGTTTGAATTATCTATTCGCGCAGAATTTGAAGCAATTATACATCCATGTTGCCATAAATACGCTTTTTTGTTGCTGTTATTGTTGCCGATATGAACTTGTATTTAACCATTCATTTCCATCCGAAACCCAACGTGTATAAAATACATGGAGAAATAATAAAATATTATCAAGTAAGAATCAATCCAATATCGTTTATGAATATTTCAAACGATACTTTACTTCATAAATACAAATAGCCTTCTCTTCCTTTTAGATCCGCCTCTATTATTCGTAAATCTCAGTGCCTAAAGCACGAAAAAATTACATTGACACCTTTTCGCACAAACTCACTGCAAATGCCGAAAATTAAACTTCGCCGTCCAATGGTCGCACACACCTGCCCACCAACACTCAATACAACTCTATTTACACAAACTCTAATTCCTCAATCTTCGTAATTGCAGTGCCCTAGCACACGTGGCATTACAGAGAGATGTGTTAAACGTATACATTTTACTCATCATAAGAGGATAATTTGCATAATGTGGTACCGATGCATACGCTGAGCAATGAGAATGCTCATTCAATTTAAGTATAAACGCCTGGAACTCGCATATATCAAGTCTTTAAGTAAATCGGTGTTTCATCAAATTAGGACGATTCTTTAATGATAGTACTTTTAAGAAAAATTCTCCAATAAAAAGTCTTGGAATGTAAATGCAAGAATATACTTTACCGACAGAATTCCAATCTGACATTTCGTCAATTATTCTTATAATATTTACACTTAATCCTAAAGTACGTGAAACAATAAAAGAGAGAGACATTCAAATAGCGTGGGATGCATAGATTTGCAAAGAAAGATAAAAAAGTCGGAGATAGAAGCGTGGCAATGAAATTATTGGCTTATTAGTAATAATTAATGGATTCATTTGCCATTCAAATGAACGCAAATAACTTTAAGCCGAATTACAATTTATCGTACAATTTTCGCGGAATTATCAATTGCAAGAGAAAACCAATATTGCCTTTAAAAAGGAATTTAACGCTCCCCGTACAGCTATGATAATTATACGAGTTGCAATTCATTATTGACAATATCGTATTTAAATTCCAAGGACACGTTGAGACTTTTAAAAACTTGATTAGATTCAAGAGGACTCGTAGTCCAGTGCTATGGCTTTCTCCGATCTATCGCAACGTACAATTAGCTGCAAAATGAAATAAATTGTTTATCATAGAATCTTACGACTTGGGATTTTCGTGTTAAAAATAGAAAAGAAGAGAAGGAGAAGGAGGGAATGAGATGAGTGTTCCCTATTTAATTATTAAGCTTCGTAGAGAGCTCATTTCAAGCTCATCATCAAACGTTCAAACAGTACATGAGCTTCTATGACGGGCCTGTCTTTGCTCCTTTTCTTCCTCTTTTTCCAGCCGATAACTTTCAGAATGCATTTAAGCTCGTCGTGACACAAGTATTTTCACAAGTCGCTTGTTGGCCATAAAAGAGTAACTCTGACCATAGACACGTTATATAAATATACAAGAATGGAAAGATTCATGCCGCGGTACTTGAGCTGCCGAGATAAAAAGTACGTGATGATGGGCATATAAGTACGTGTTATTACCAAATATCGCGGCAAAACAAGATTCCTCGATCTTTAATGAATAAACCATGTAATCGAAGAGCGAGTTTTGCGATGCCTCGAGAGTGCTCCAGAAAAGTGTATGGGAATTTATTGTTATAGTTGCGCTTCTCTACAGGATTACTTATGAAGTGTTGGCATTATGTGAATCAGTACTTGGCATGATTACTCGTAGGTTTTATTGGAAGAATAAAAGTAGCCGAGAATTGAATACATAACATAACAATAATAAGACACGTGATAATGCACGTCAAACAAAATATAACCAATGAAATTAGAGACAATTACAATTCGTGTAATTGGGGTTACAGATGCAACGACTTGGTGCAATGATAAGCGCGACATTTTAGGTACCATAGGCACGGATAAATATTGGAAATTCGGTGAAAATATGCAATAAATGTCTATTAAATATATTCATCACCTTCGCGTGTGCCTGTCGATTTTTGCGAATTTCACTCAAAATACGAGCAGTTCATCCAGCAGAAGAGTGCGCGGGTCGTAAGTCATGGCTCGTCTTCGAATTTCGAGAATTTATTTATCGCATCCAGTTGCGAGCGGAATATCTCTATGGGAAATTTACGTCCTTTACGTTGGCGTGTATACGTATGCGCTTGTTATCCGTGCGTCGAACTCGCGGAATTTTTCCCCGATACATCGTTTACGAGTTCGGCAAGCCCGCTCCGAATATATGGAGATCTCGTATGGATGTATTAAGTTATTTACCTCTCGCTCGCAACTTTCGAGATTCGCCTCCCGCGTCCCTCCTGATCCTCTAACGAGAGAACTTGCCAATTGCATTTTTGGGAAATTGACCGTCTCGTGATATTTTGCTCGGGCAAGCAGCTACGCAAAGTTTATTTCGTTTATTTGGCATTTGAGGAAAATATCTAAATGGAATAGATTTTTATAACTTTCTGATTAGCGAAAATAAGCTTGTCCGACGATTCCCTCAATATATGCAAACAATTATTTGGGTAGCTTAGCATACTAATCGGAGCATACAACTGCAATTAAGCAAAACGATCTTAATGCTTTAGAACATTAAGGGACAGAATTTACAGTGCAATGAAAAACTATTTCCAATGCAACATTTAAGTGTAACAATTATAGAGTATTTCAATAAGTCGAGACAAGAGATTCATTGTACTTGCTGATATCTAAGAAATATAATCGTTGTTGATAATTATTGATAAATACATAAAGATTAATAATTATTGTGATGAATTGGTTGCAAAGGCATAAATTCCAATGAAAACATTGTTGAAGTCAGTCGGCAATAATAATTCGTGAAATAAGGCCTTTAATCAGTTGCAATTATTTCGCAGAAATAACCGAGCCGTCAATTCGCCATCCCCCTATATTAATTTAAACTTTTCACGCTCGTAATTTCCTCAGTCCATCTGTCATTTGTTAATCTCATTTCCACGAAAGTCCAGCATCTTTTATCCACGACACATCGTACGTCTCATCCTATAACCCCTCCCTCCCCCCACCACCACATCACGCCACCCCATTTCCGTTAATTTTCCCGTATCTTTCCTCCTCTGGACAGCTTCTCCGCATTAAAGTCCTTCGGCAAAAGTCCTCGAAAGTGCCAATAAATACAATTCAATTGCAATGTACTTGCATAAAGGAGATGCACGACATGCATTTGTAGCGCTATCCCTGCCAAGAGTGAAACACACACACACACACACACTCACGCGCACTGGCCACCTCGTCTATTTCATTCGATCAAACGCGAGTTTTCTTTTGACGGACACTCGCGTCCTTTTGCGAGTACGTAAATTACTTTAGCATTCGAATCCACTACTTTTTTGTCCTTCCTGTCGTTACATCGTTGAATTATACGAGCTTTTTTTATTGATCCGAAAGTAATTATTATTTAAATTAGCGAGGCTTGTCAGTTTGTAAAGATAAATCTTTTGAAAGACTGCTCGGTTATATATTTGTTATGGAAGTATTAAGAGTGCATGTAATTAGAAAAATTCGTTAATAAGAGATTTGCAGACGTTTCATATACTAGAAAGATCGTTATTAATATTAAGGATACAAAAATATAGGGAGACGAAATAACCTGAGCTACCTTTTATATTTAAAACAGAAGAAAACAGAAAAAAAAAACAAAACTAAAAAAAGAAAAAAATATTAAATCATTTTCCTTTATAAATGCATAATTATAATGTATGTAGTGGTAATAAGTGGGTTTCCTAAGATATTTGTATTATTGAATTTACCATTATTTACGATTTTTGTTCAATGTGAACGTGTATTATAATAATCGTAATAATAATAATCGACGACGACGATGATGACGATGATAATAACGATCTTATGTGCGTGCGCGTGTAAAGCATTTCTTTATAAACAATTGCTAATGTGTATGTTGAAAATGCGATTAAAATTTATGTGACCCAAATGCAAAATGCAGCTTTATGTAAATACACGCACATAAAGTGTTGGAGTAGAGTGAAACGATACAACAATAATTATAAATTAAAGCATCCTAAAATGCATATCAAATATTGAATGAAAATTATGTATTTACGAAATAGAAATTATTAACTAATGAATGAATAAGTATTGATTGATAAGTAACGAGTCGATAAACAATAATTGACGAATAATGAATGAGCAAATGATAATTGATGAAAAAGTAGTAAGCTAATGAGCGAGTTGAAAGTACGTGAATTGAAAAGAAAAGGGAAATGTATTAGGACAATTAGGATAATTATTGTAATTATTGTAGAGCAAAAATATTGATTAGTCGTGGTATATTAGTAGATGATACATATGCATTTAAACAGGTCCACGATGTAAAAAATAGACAACCCTCATTGAATAAATCAAATTTCGGATGTAAAAGTTCGTGTAAGATTTTAACTTAGATATGCTGCCAATTTCATCTCAAAAACTCGCAATTTTTTTTTCATCCTATACAAAGCTGCTTATAAAATAAATATTAAATGTTTATCTTTTCCTTGCATACATATTGTATAATTTGATATTATATATATATGTGTGTGTGTGTGTGTGCGTGCGTGTGCGTGTGTATATATATCAATAATGTTTTCAATAATATAAATAAATGTTCCGTCTTGGACTTTTTAAAGCGAGTCGGCACAAGTTGATAATTTACTTATGATTGGCAAAGAATTTCGAGTATTATAAAATAGAAATTTCGAATTTAGAAAATAATTTATAAATGCATAAAATATTGATACAATTTATTAAAAAAAATGATAATTGAGAAAATGAACCTCGCAACTAATGAGCGTTTTTCTTTTTCTATCTGATTGCTCAATGCTTTAAAGGATTACATAAAGCAATTTACGTTGTTAATAAATGTCAGGCTTCGTTTGTGAAATAGCAATACTACTTGAATAATTCCTCACTTGTTTTCTAAAATAAAAATACCAATATATAGCAATAAAAACGATAATTCTTTGAAAGAAACACTAACTCACAGAGTTGTACATCATTTTTTTTTTTTTTTTTTTCCCCTTCTCTTTTCTTTCATTTTTTGTCATTACCTGTGGAAAATACGGTTGTAAGTCTGTTTACAGGCCATAAAATATTACGTAAAGCTCCGTTCGAATTTTTCATACAAATCGCTTAAAACATTAAGTTGTAAAACACTATTTTTCTCCAAGCGTCCTCACCGCTAAACTATGCTTAAAAATGCTCCCCATTAAAATAAACTAAACACTTTTCGAGGGGGCAGAAAAGGAGCACGACGCGGAGACGTTATTATTATAATGCCGTAAATAGTGTACCGCGACCGCAAATAATGAAGACATAAGAGGAGACTTATTGTCTAAGAAAGTGCTCGCGCGTGGATGGACGAGGTGGATGGGTGGGGGGGTTGAGAGGGGAGTGGGCGAAGAGAGGAGCGAGAGGGGAGCGAGAGGAGGCGGGTGACGCGCGGGGCGAGCGTGAGGAGGAGGAGGAGAAAAGAAGAAGAGCGTCGGCCGAAGGCGGGCCATTTTGCGGTTTCTTGCGAAATTTATGATGATTAAACGTTGCCGCCGCGCGCGATGACTTCATTGACCCGCGTGGCTTCATGATGCGGTGGACGCGGACAAATTAGATTGCCATTTTATAATGCGCGGGCTTTCGCTAGGCGTGGGCGCGCCCCTTAAAAATTATTCATCGCGTCGCACTTTTAATTGAATGCGATTATTATGCGCGGGGCGCGTCGAACCTTCCCACCCACCCCACCCACCCCCCAACCCAACCCACCCCCGCGCTCTCTCGCGGCGTATAACTTTCACGGCTAACCGCGTTTAATTAGTTTAATTGCCGGCCGACGAAATAATTAAAGTACTTTGCGCATCTTTCGCGTTTGTCTTCGCGATTATGTTAAACTGCATAAACAGTTTCACTCGAGTGACTTAATATTTTCATTTACATTTATGTGCTTGGGACGAGATTAGAAACTCTAACGCGAAACCTCGGCTGGAAAAGCCGTGTAACGAAACTTTTCCCAAACACTCGTTTATTCCTGCCTCCACGAGGATTTCTTTATAAACTTGATACCTGCTAAATGCAATTTGTAATTCGCGTCAACCCTGATGTTATCCAATTATTATACTTGTATTTAGCGATCGTTGTCCCAGCACTCGAAATGTATTATTATTATTAATAAATTATTGGCACAACTACGTCAAATATGTTTAATTGTACTGGTTACGTTGGCAATAGAGCGTTGTGGCTGTTAAGTAAATGAATAAGGCAAAAATGAACGTGTAACATCGCGAGTGGAGATGTGACCGAGCATTAGATTAACAGTCATTTTTGTGATTATTATACGAGAAAAATGTTGATTAGACTATTCTAAGAATAGTGAAAGACGATAATTTGCGACGAGGCAAACTCGAATTCCATTTTACCTTAATTTCTTTAAACAACAAACACGTATATAAATATATTTCATCCTCTTTTATAATGATCGAATTTTAGAAAATAAGCACACGAAATATAATGACGATGCAGCATAATGTTAAATAACCTCAGGGATCGTTGCACAATGAAAATGCCTATTCCTCTCGACACTTGCAAACAGCACTTGCAACGCGAGCATATTAATTAAATATGACATTTCGGTAATAAAAAGTCGAATGCTCTAACAAATACGACGCCAATTACCAAATCCCAGCAAAATCCACAATACTGCTAAGAAATAACGAAATGAAGGGAGGAACGAACGGTTTTCATTACCCCGCGTAGGCACATCGCAATGCCTTACATATCCTCCACCACAGTGTAATTGGTAAAATTAATTGGAAAAGACGTAGAAGCGGGCGCCACTAGTAGCGTTGCCTCGGGCTTCCACGAAATGGCTTAGGCAAGCCGAAAATTAGGCGAGGAGCGGAGGAAGATTCCGAGTTAGCCACTGCTATCAGTTATACTATTATCTCCAGTGGCCGCCAAGGGGAAAGTCCAAGTCTCTCTCTCTCTCTCCTTCTCTACTTCTCTACGCACATATATATATGTATGTGGCGTGTGTGTATTGTATCACGTCGTATCTCCCTATCTGTCTATCTCTCTCTCTTGTGCTCGTATCCGGCAGCCACTCGACTCCAGGCTCGCAGTTACTGTACATCTAACCCGCCTCCACCTATGCCCTACACCCGATTTCTCTTCTCTCCGCCTTCGCTCCGGCAAAGTACACTTGGGCAAGTCCGCGTGAGACTTGTCCGGCTCTTTTTCCTAATGGCAGAGAGGCTCGCTCATCGGCCCGACAATGCTTTCCTCTGGACTTTGAATTGCCATTTCCTAATTGGAGGAGCAACCTATTGAGGATCTACTGAGGATGTAGATTGAAAGGTCGCAAGATTTTTAGTCGCACATGTACAGGGCTCGAGGAAATAATTGAACAATGTTGGAAAACTCGGGGTGCTCCACTATAAATAAGCGCGTCTACTAAGCGTGGATTGATGAAGAGGTTATGTTACGGCTACGTACGTACAATAGATAACAATTACGAATTGGGGCAATAAGAAACCAAAGTCCCATTTTGCCTTTTCAACTAACTTTAGAAATATTGCAGTTTATTTGAGAATGCGTAGGTCAACAATGGCTTTATATAATCGTTATAGCGAGCTGAGTGAGTTTTATATAATTTTAATAAATGAGCTCACACTGTATTAGACACTCATTGATTTGTAGCGGCAAGTGCTACAAGTTCAAACGTACCGCGCAAAAAGATTTTCATCCGTTTGCCCTGAATTATTGCCGTGATTTATCATACGCACAATACGGCCATGAATCACTCCAGGCGAAAATAACAAATTATTTTAAACAATATTTTCCTCCGGTAATAAAGTTGGCTATAATTACGAATGAGTGTTTTACTTTGGAGGTTTTTTTTCCCGTACTTCTCGTAGTCTAAGAGGCGCCCTTAATATAATAATGAAAATAGCAATTAACTCTTAAGTGAGCCATTGTTCGTTAGGAATGACAATAGAAGGGATTATAATTCGTTGTGGACAATAATTATGGCTCCAAGTAACTAGGCTTTCGCAATTACTGATAATATTCTCGCCACGTGAATCCGTCGTAATTTTAGTGCAGCCAGTATTTTTTCCATACTTTTTACAGTGGAGCGGCAAGCAATTGAAATGTCCAACATATTTATTCAGCGAGTCCCTTTTCTTCCTCATCGGCCCATCGGTCGCGCCGTCTCCTTCAACCACCCACGCAATAATCCTCGGCTATCGCGACCGAACAGGGTAATTGAACTTTTTAAGTAATTACTAATTACACCCCCACCCGAAATTCGCAGCTCGAGCACCGACAATACACAAAGTAGCACCGATGATTACAGGAAAATGGCCAGATCGCCGCCCCGCCAATAGCCGATAAGCCAAACGAAATGTAACGCAACGTAAAGTCGAGGTGGACCCGGGCCACCCCCTCCCAAGTCGCTCGGTTCCGTTGCCTCGATTCGTCGCCGCGAATCGAATTTATTAAAGGCGCCACTCGAGCTGCCAGTGGAGGCTTCCTACGTAGGCGTCGGCGTCGGGTAACGAGAGAGAAAGCGCCCACTCGCTCTCCCTTTCGCCTTTGAGGATCTTCGACACACCCGTTATAAGCGTCCTCCGCGTCTCTCCGGGACGAGACGGAGGTAATTAATTGCCATGGCAACCAACGCGGCCGCGCACCCCCACACGCGCTCTAACTGAAATATGGCGAGAGCGCGGCATCCTCGGCGGGCAGGCAGTGCGCGCGCGCCCGTGTGCGTGTGTGTGCGCGTGAGCCGAGAGGGAGTCTGCGCTCTTTGTTGGAGGATCGCTAGTTCGACTATGCTTTATCTATTTAATTACACGAGCGAAGGAACTGCTTGCCAGTTGCATTTTAAATTCAGAGTTAATAAGAAGGTATTGATTGCTTCGGGGATAACGTGATTTTCAAAATGAGCGCCTCTACATTGTAAGCCGAGACTCTTTCCTACCTGCGCATGTAAAGCACACGCTTCGAGAGCACAATATCGTAGGAATCGTTTATTTAAATATATCAGCATTGCTTATTAATGCCTCGAGTGCATATACTTTTCATAATTCATGAGGTATGAATGTAAATTATGATTTCCCAGGCAACAACTGCTTGCGTACAATGGGATTTTTGTGGCCGGTATTCTTCGGTAAGGAATTGTACGCCGCATTAAAGTGCCAACATTACGATTAACGATATTTTAAATCCCTTACTCATTATCTTAGCCAAATTGATAAAGTTCTCTCAAGCATTTTCATTGCATTAGATGTGCCCGTGTCTCATGACAGTGTTGAGATAGAAATGAGGCGGCACATCCTGTTACATTACACACACACACACACACTCTTTATACAATACTTTAACTATATAAATGCTCGTTTGTGTAATTTAATTCATATTCCCGTGTTAATATGCATGGCTATGGAAATGCGCATTAATTAAATTATAAGTATCGATTAGTAGATAATATGATTAAATATTCTGATCGAGTGAGCCGAGCAGATTCCCCAAGGAATAAAATTAAAAAGGCGACTAGCAGCGAAAACAGAGCGCATAGGTTGGCCAGGTATTAATAAAATAATGGCAAACTAATCGTTATACAATTACAATATCACGTTTAGTTATTGGGCAAGAGATGCAGTTAATGGCCACTGGATGGAATGAGGAAAGAATCGGTCGACTGCTAAATGTTATCTATAAATATGAACGAATGTAATGAGTCTTGCGTAGTGGCAGAATCGTTGAGCCATTCATAAATGTAAAGAGGTTATGAAATTAAATCACATTATTTGAAATTTGTTTGTATTATATTTATGACTTTCCCTCTAAATCACTGGTCATAAAATTAATTTACATGAGACTATGCGAGCCCAAGTCTAAGATGCAGTAGATCTCGAATTGTTATAGGCAGTGTCGTATTATTATTATCGTAAAAATGATTTAAAATATACTAAAAGACTACTCCTGAAGCAATTAATGAAAAATCCCGTAATTTAATTTAAGCACATTTCAAGCATATTTCAAATTCCCATTAAAATTGCAATAAGAGCCGTTACACCTGATCAAACAAAGTAAGAGATTTTTTCTTAAATTTTACTATACTTTTTATATGCAGATTTCACACTCGAAACAAATTTAATGTGAAATTCCTTAATTAGCTGGGATGCTCGTGACGATTATTCATAGATTGTCTTAGATTTCGAAATAATACAGATACAGATTAATAATTCGCCATCAGCCCATAAAATTTTCATTTCAATGTCACGTGCCACATTATATTATTATCATTACATCCAACGCTAATTAATTATATTTCAGATTATATTATCTCCCACAAGTTATATAATCAATAGAATGCATATACATTTCTAATTAAATGATAAAACACTTTTCTCGCACGAAAAGTATTTGAGTATAATAAAAAGATCCAAATAAAAATAACTTTATTGTAATTTATTTTAAATAATTTATTGTAGTAAAGGAAAGTACGCACGTAATAAACCATGTAAATCTATATATATTTATGTAATGTATATATTTGTAAAAGATGTTATTTTAAAACTCTAAAATTAACTTGCAAACTTATAAAAGACAGGAATAAAATGTACTCCTATGATAAGAACGTTCGTTGATTAAATTAATTTCATGAGTCGCAAACTTTTATAATATCGTAGATTAAAATAAATACAAAGTTTATATATTCAAGTAAATGAAGGAATGATCGATGAAAGAAATAAATCTGAGTTTAAAATAATACTAAATGAAACGTCTTCTATGCAGAGTTAACATTAATTTAATTGGACGATAAAATAACCGACATTGCATACTCAATTGATGAATGTTTAACAATTGTTATTTAAAGCGAGTCAATGTCTATATTTTCGAGAATAAAATGAGAAACCAATACAATCATCTCAATCCAAATAAATCAAAACTTATAAATGTTATTTCAATATTTGAACTGGAAATAATGACGCAATAAATATTAAATACACGTACGCTCCCCCCTCCCCCCCAACCCACATATATATATCTATACAAACTAATCTCTTAGGCAATGAGGAATTAGGTCAAACCTTATTTAAGAAAGAGTCACAAATAATTTCTTTTATCTTACGTAAATATTGCAGTTCCAATAGTGCAAGACGTACAGAAATACACACACACACGCGTGCAAATGCCCCTCTGAAACAACGGAAATAATTAAAATAGTAAAATGCTAAATTAGAATGTATACGTGCGCACACAGATATATTGTAAAATTCGCGTAAGAGTTCGCAAGAGAAGCATTATCGATATCACTAATAAGCAGCAAAATCATACAAAAGCCACGCTTACACATTCCGATTCCCATTTGCTTCAACACAATCCAACACGTTACATATACAACATCCCACCGAAAGAATATATAATCATCCAAATTTACAACTCCAGACGTTGCGCGCGCGCGCCCACAGCCTGCATTACGCAATAATACAGAGGCAAGATTTACCTGGTCGCAACTCGCAGGATCAATGATTCTCGCCACCCTCGGCCCACCACGACAAAAGCTTCTGGCCGCGCATCCCCAGCCACCACTTCCTAATACAACCCGGGCGAGGAAATCCCCGGTAACAAGACTCGGGCGCGAATCCCTCCCTCGTCCCTCCCAAAGCAGCTGCCCAACGCCGCGAGAGCCAGCCCCATCCCCGAGACAATAAAAATAAAGCAAATGATTCGGCAAATTACATCGGCGCTATTTACGAGCGAAAGAGCTCGAGACAAGCCGATGCACACACGCGGTCACGTCTCATTCCGCGAGTTGTCTCGTGCGCATCTATCCCTCTCGCTCCCTAGCAGCCGCGGCGGCCTCGGCTTTCTACCTTTACACTCTTCTCCCTTTATGACAGCTCGAGCTCCGGCCAAGGAGCGAGGGAGCGAGGGAGCGCTGGAGGACGGGAGGACGGGAGGGAGGCAGTCGAAACGCCTCTCCCTCCCCCCCAGCACGGC
>JAPYYT010003167.1:0-17528 GCA_030522565.1 Ceratosolen corneri | reverse complement strand
TTGCGCTTTGTTTGGCGTTGTTGACGTCGCGGTCCTGTCATTGGTTCTTTTTTTCCCTATGGGCTATTGGCACAAAATGCCAATACGCAACGAGGCTTAATTGTTCCGTGCTTAGCAGTTTCGTGTGTGTTGGGGGACTGGGGGGGGGTGAGAAGCGATTAAGTCTCTCGAAAATAATTTGCGGCCCATGTTTAAAGGGAGTGCATTTTGGTTGGTCGGGATTTTTTTTTTTTTTTTTATCGGGCAAGGACTACGTCTTTCGAGCACCGGACGTGATATCGTTAGCTTAGGAGGCGATTGAAGTGAAAGGGGCCAACGAGAAGCAGAGCTATTTCCCAAAGAATTTCGGATAAGTCGGCTTTTCCAAAGAGTCGCTCAAGCTGTTACGATGAAAATATCATCGACTCGGCGTTATTATACTAAAAGGTTACTTTGTCCAATTACGAAGGGAAGAACTCAATTTTCCACTTTTCCTAGGCATACCTTCTTACCGCCGTACCTCGACTCATGTCAATTTCAACGGAATCCCGAGAAGTCAGAAAAGCGATTTTAAATTTCCATTCAATGCCGATATATTTATTTAGCCATACTTTAATGGACACAGGCATTATCTACATAATTTTTTCATTACATTACGTTATTACGCATCGTGTGCGAGTCTAGCCCTCGTCACTACAATAAATTCTCCTCACTTGCAATAAAAACGTCTATATCTTTAGCTCTCGTATAATAATTGGGGGTGGGGGGAGGGAGGGAAGGCAATGTGTACGTAAGAAATGAACTTTCACTTGTTTGTATAGACGCGTGCACTGATCAAATTAAATTCATTTCAAATATTTAAATTTCTTTAATTACGATTTTCTTCTATCAAGATCTAGATAATTACTACATTTCCTCCCCCTCCCCCCTCCCCCCGTTTTATCTCTTTCCAGATAATTTAGGTTAAATTAAGAAATTAAACAACTTCGTCAATTAAGCAGAATGAATATTCATTTTTATTAATCATATTTCTCGTGCAATTAAGTAATTAGAGAGTAAGGAATGGATTTTAATAAATGTGAAGAGATATCGTTTTTTTTTCTTCATTTCTAATGCGCGACTGCATTATTTGCACGTTTCTATTGCAATTGTGGTTTTTAGGATTGTTTTTTTTTTGCCCTTTTAAAGCCAAAAGAGCAATTAATTTCCAGAAACGTTTCGTCGAGAGAGCATTCCATTTTTGTTTGACAATCAAAACGTTCGCATGCATATTGAATGCGACTCGGAACGAACTATAATTACTAGATAACCGATCGATGCTATAGAAAGGCTATTTCAATTTAGTTTAACACGAAAGAATATCATAGGGAAATTAAAGTAATGTTGTAATGATAAGCTTTGGCACGTTCGTAGGACGTCCCGTGCATAAGAACCTGGGACGTTAATAATAATCACGTGTCTCTCATTTAAGCCAATAAATAATAAGCATCGGCTCATTAAGTCGCTTTCTCCGCTGATGAAGCAAATTAAAGATTTTACAATCGATAATTGAAATTCTTGCAATATTCGCTCGCTTTCATTCGACGACACGAGACGGTGCCACAAGAACTTGTGAGAATTTCATTTATTTTATAGAGTACACACATATATATATACACACACATATATACATATATATATCATTAAATTATGAAGATTCTGAATATGGTGAAATCCATGTGTAAAACTCCTCTTTCATGGCTTGTAAACATTTAGTTTCGACCATTATCGTTGTAAATCGTTGTACATTTTGATTCTAATTTGCATGTTTGGTGAGGAAAGAACAATGATAGATTGTGCAATGATGCCTGGCACTCGTTGCGCCTGTTATTGAACAAATGTTTGGAGAGAGAATTGGACCACGTGGAATGAGAGAGACATGTCCAATCAACCTTCGGATCTCCACTTAATTCGGCATTGGATATGCCTATTTGCGTAATTGACTGGAAGCATTTCTATCTCTCTCCCCACCACTTGGCCTATCGATGCATAAGAGGCTGGATAAGTGAAAATCTTCTCTCGACTAAATTACAAATATTTTGCCTGTGGTTTTTGAGGATAAAGCGAATTGGTGATCAGTGATAAGAAAGCAAATCTTCGCAGCAAGATCCCTCGCTATAAATACAAAGTGTGCCAGCAGCAATTTAATTGCAAAATTTTAATAAATAGATGGCAGTTTCGTTTACAATGTAATTAGCAAAGTGACCGAGGATAGAATTTAATGCACCGAGTCATTGCTAATGCAGGAATCTAATCTATAAATTGCACAAAGGAAACACCGAGTAATACGCCGAGTTAATTTCAATATTTTTAATCAAATTCGAGCACGAGTCGGAGAAATGTGTGTGCTGGGAGCACAAATTGGCAAAGACAAAGAAAAAGTACGGATATTAGTTTGTAATAATACTATCGCGGAGGCACGAATTACATTTATCAAAATTAATTCATTGCACTTTAATACTTATATTGACTCTTGATCCTTTGTTCGTGTATAAATTCATTGAGCTGCTTTTAATAATAAATTAAAATTCCACTCGAATAATTAGTAAGCCCCGAGAAAACTATAAAATATTAGAGAACGAGAAGGTTGCGATCATGGGAATGCACGAAGATGTGGGGGGCAATTTAATAAAATCCGGTGAGTTGTCGTTGAGCTGCGTTCGAGGGCGGCGGAAGTCGCCGGTCAAACACTATTATCATTTATCGTAAATGAAATCGGCAATTCGCAAGTCGAGGGCTGTGCGTGCCTCGGCCTTAATAAGAAAGCGAATGGAACGAGTAGTCCCAATCAGTCGGGACTTGCTCGCCAATTGAAACAATGTTCAATGACTGGCCGCAATGGCCAAATGATTTGAGTGGGCAAATAAGCGCGGAGGATGAGCCGTCATCTATATTAGCGAATGGGAGCTCTGAGATTCGTTAATTGTCAATGACTCGGGGCTCTTCTCGCGAGAGGAGAGCCGGAGCGTAGCTGACAGGTAGTGTGGTAAATGTAAGGGTGGCGAAGTAAGTGCTGGAAAACTCAATATTTCCAGACGAGGTGCTCCGTAACTGCGTTACGTGCATTCAAGAAGTCAGGTGAGCAAATTCGTAATCCAATTGATTAAAGGGAGCTGCGCGAGTGGTGCGCCAAGAGTGTATAAGTCGGCAATCCTCGGCGAAGGAGAAAAGTGCTTCCCCCCCCCCCCCCAAGCTTTTTCAGCTATGTCTGCCAAGTGTCTGGGGGTGGAGGGAAATGAAATTAAACGTCGCTCTCCGCGCGCCCGGCAATCGAACTTTCGCGCGATTCCCGTCCTCGGCCGACTTCCCCGAAGCTAGACGGATAGGAACGAAGACAGATGGCGCAGGCCGGGCGGGGGGGCGGGAGGGGAGGGCATACCCGTCACGAAATCAGAATCGTAATCAGCGGAGCGGCACGAGAAAACAAAGCTTTTCCCCACAACGGAACCGCGGCGTGTACTCGTCGGCGGCTGCCGCTCAAGTTATTCCGCCGCCCCCCCCCCCCCCCCCCCCCCCCCCCCCCCCCCCCCCCCCCCCCCCCCCCCCCCCCCCCCCCCCCCCCCCCCCCCCCCCTCCACGCTATTCTCCACTGCCTCTTCCTACTCTTGTTGTGCGTGCCACTCGCTCATCTTACCCTTTCTTTTATTATTACAAGATTGGAGGAAAGTTGCGAGTGCAGTTTTCGAGGAAGCGGGCGTTTTGTTCTCACCAAGTAGGCGAGATGTCGGAATGAATGCCGGGCGCAGCTGGGCCGAGGGCGGAATTAAATATTTTAGTTAGCTTGGCTTTATGCATAAAATAATACGCCGTTGTTGGAGATTTATCGGATGAGAATTTTCCGATATAATGGCCGGGGGCGAGGGTGTTGCGGGGAGGGGGGCGCGGATTGGAAAAATTGGAGAGATAAGCAAGCACTAATGTTTCATCAGCGGCCGTGCTCTCCTCGCATTCCAGCATTTGTGCTTGAAGTATCGCTGCCCATTAGTTAATTCACATCGACGCAAACATTTGACTTGCAAGGCAAGCTTCATTATTCGGAGTTATTATTTAGTTTTCGGAGCCTCGAGACTCATTATTTCGTACCCATACGACAAGTGAGATTCTCGAGCCCCTCACATTAATTTCCCGGCATTATCAAATGCCTAATCGTCCCCGTATTTCACGCAAAAATGCTAGACCTATGTTTCCTTAGAGCACTCTCGAGGTTGCAAAATGGCGCAAATAGTGGCAAAGTCCTTTTATATAAAGCGCAGCAGTGAGTGGAGGTGAGACGCCATTTAGCATTGCCACTCAAAGTCGAAAAAGGAGGATGACGTGCACTAAATGTCGAGTACTGTTTTACATTTCGCAATGGCTTTTAAAATGTTCGCGACACAGTGGAGTATTAGGAGCATTGATTAAAGCCAAAAATACCCCCACCCTCTTTTCATCAACGCCCCCTCCCGCCCAGCGGTCCCACCGTGGACAGGCGAGTAGTAAGGAGTCGCCCGACAAGTTCACGTGACGCAAGTCGAGCAGCCGCCATTCTCCGTGTGACTTTTGCCGTATTCTCATGCGTGAGTGCGCGCGCGCGCGCGCACGTAACGGGCGCATGTAGGGCAAAGGAGGCGCAGGTAATGTGTCGTCGCGAGTCTCCTGGGAAAATGTCGCGTATCCTTTAATCAAGCGAGATTCGAGGTACGGAGACTGATAGTAGCGGAGGCCAGCCGCTACTTTATAAAATAACTTTATACGGCGAATGGATTGTACTTAAATAGATCAACCTTGTGAAGTAAATTGCTGCGCGTGACCGTGGGTACATTTAATTTTTAATTAAAATAAAATTCCAATTAACAAAATGAAATTATAGCAGATAATGAATATTCTCGGGGATATAGGGTTTCATTGGGAGTGCATGCGATATTTATGGCTTGGAACTACAAATGATTACGTATAAAATTTGATTTCCATGCATTACAAATTCTACATGTGTAGAGCGCATAGGTGCTCGCGCCCTCGTAGATTTATTTATTATTTCATGAAAGTTTCATGAAACAAGCTCCACCTATATAAAATTAAGTATGCTTTATTGTTGTAAAGCTTATTCGAGGTCTATAATTTTCGAGCTTTAATCAAATTTCTACTGTCAAATATTCCAATACATTAAAGCAGCGGCAGCAGCAGCAGAAGCAGTATTATCATTATTATTATTATCATCGTAATCATCATCTGCAAAACAAGTGTAATGCCTTTGGACTTTACGGGCTTGATTTTTCCACTATGCCCTACGAATAAAATGATCGTGCAGATCTAATGCGATCGATCAATCCAATACCATTCTGCTATCGATGAATTTGCCCATTTAATTTATCTCCGGAGTGGATGCTACGGAAGTTATAGGTTTCGATGGCAATGATAAATTGGGAGATAATGTAGCCAACGCGCGTCAATTACCTAATTAAACGAGTGGCCTTATTAACCTGACTGTATCACACAACTCAATCGAAATATTATTACAGCATTTTTATAAGAATTTTCTCCGCGAATTAAATGCGTAATAATTTTCAGAAATAAATATTCATGGATAATCATAATAATTGAAGGAGCCAGGGCTTCTGCTTCTTCTCTTTAAATAATGTGAGAAATATGTAAATTTGTATTACGAAGCGCAGAAAAGAGTTTACACGCAAATTTGTTAATTTCAGCTGCTCGTTAGTTGAGAAAGCAAACCCTTTTCCTACAGATACAAATATCTGGCTCTTCTTACAGTCGAAAGTTTTTTTTTCTTCTTCTTCTTCTTCTACTTCTACTTCGTCGTTTTTTTCGCCGGAACAGCGATAAATATCTCTCGGGGTGGAAATTTCGTGATACCTTTCTTCAGAAAACATAAAATTCCACCATTCACTCTCATTATTTGCAATTTAATCTTTCGAGTAAAACTATTGATATTACACGCGCACACACTCGTACAATATATTACACAACTAAAGCGCCATTTATCTCAGTTTATGTATTAAGCATCTATTGATTTTACAAATTTGGTATTTGAAGAAAGGAAAATTTGAAATGGAGATTGAACAATTTGTTTCCGTTTTTTTTTTTCTTAATAAACGAGTTGGAAATACAAAAATTTATTGTTAAATTTGACCGCATCAGTTATACGTAAATATTAACGTTCTTTTAAATTGAAACAATTGTCGTAATTTACAATGTGACAAATGACAGGATGTCAATTATAATTGTTCTCAACAATCGAAGAAGTACAACATTTTGCATAAGCTGATGAGAGTCGAAGATACATGTGTGTGCGTGCGTGTGTGTGTGTGCGCGTGCGCGTGCATGTGCGTGTAATACCGTTGTGTTTGCCAGAAAGGAAAATGTGAAATAAAATATTTAACGTGCTCAGCACTTTTTCAATTTTTAACTCTTTCTTTCGAATAGAAATTGCTCAATAAACTTTCTTCTTTTTCATTAAATGGTAATATATTTTATGATCTTTTAATCAAACATTTCTATTCCTATCAATGCCATTATCGTCTCACTTATAAATATCTAATTATTCAAATCGCCGTTGCGGTTAAATTCAATTATTAATGCAACATTAAAATCTATAAACTGCATTATTTCACGCATGAAAGTAAATAAGCAATTGCCAGTAGATTTGGTAAATGGACCAAAAGTAATAGATAAATATCGAAGTCGGTAATCGTATCTTAATTGTGCACTAAACAAATTTCCACTCATTCTATTGCATTCACCTCGACTTCTCACATATTATATCTGCAAAACAGTTTGCGAATTCGATAAACAACACGTTAATGAGTGCTAGCTTAATAAACGGCGTTGAATAAGTAATTTTCTAAAACTCAAGCACTTTGAATTACATAAGAGCATTAAAATTTATGTAAGTCGAATGAATATTTAGTTTTTACATTTTAAAAATGGTAATTTTGTAGATGTCTTGATGATTTATCTTTTTACAATGATGAATAACAATTGCAAATTTGTTTTACATAACACTGGCGTGACAATTAAAAAATTGCCCCACAAGACGCCCGAAATATCCGAATTGAAGTACAAACCATAAGAGGAACGTCGATTTAAAAATCCTTCTATGCACTTACGAGGCATTAATGTCCTCACCCTTCATTATTAATCAACGGACTTGTGCGCTGACAATGCCTTACTAATACAACCAACCAACCACCATCCTTACGATTACGAGAGTATTTTTCTAATTATACACGCCCACTCCGAAGCCAAAAGAGATATAATATCGAAGCTAGATAGTATGAAAATTTTATACACAATTCCCTTATAATTAGCAACATTCTCCCTCTCCACCCCTTTTCCCCAGCTCGATATCTTCCCTCACCGACGCTTAATTCTTCCTCTCGCTCACACAAGCTCACCGTCCGTGGAGGCGCCCGGAAATAAATGGCAGCGATGAATTATTGATGCCTTCATTTTCAGCCTCTCTACCAATCTACCTCCCACGCACACAGACTCACAGCCCAACACTCTCTACGCGGTCAGTCGTTTCGAGTTCTGGTTTTAAGAGCCGCAACAAGTACACGTCGATCCTCCCGTATCGATGCCTCGCTCCAGTCCGTAGACAACCGACCCACCACTACACTTTATCCATTATTACAAATCGATTGTTTAATCACTCTTCACACGATTATGACCGCGTCATCTTGTAACTCGAGCTGCCAAACTGTTGATTTTGTTCATTCGCCTTTCTTTTAGCGGCTCTCTGCCCCCCCGTCGCACCCTCGTCGAATGTCACCGAGGAGTCGGCTGCTTCGGCGCTGGACCGCCTCCTGGGCATCGAACTTTAAACGCGCAAAATCGGCCGAGTTTTTCTACGCCTTCGCAGCCCGAGGCTCCAAATATCTCCGCCGCCAACTGGATATCGCCCAGCCTCTCTAAATAGGGCTTACGGGAATTCGCTGTGGAATATAAAAATAGATCGAGGGGATTTGCTGAGAGAGGGCAGGACGATAAGGGAGGGCGTTGCCTTGAGCGCGGAATAACATAAATAAATAAATAAATAAATGAAATGATAAATAAATGCGAGGGGCGAGAGAGGATTACCCGGCGCTCCCACTTTATAAAGTGCCTCCCCACCCCCCACCCATCGTCCGCCAGCGTCAATTTTAATATAACAATAATATCAAGCGGTGCATTTTGATGAAATAAATCCAGGAATTACATTGAATCTTATCTTCTACTTCCCTCGGCCCGCCCTCTCGCTAAAACCGGCCACGACCAAACGACTGTTTATAAAATTTTCAAGAATCTTTAAACGTACTTTACCACGTACACTTGCCATGAGGCGCGACGCTCACCTCTAAATCTGCCCGAGCCATGACTTATTCATCAACTGTCCCAACTTACTTCTTCTCTCCTTCCTACCCGCGGACAGCTTCATAATTTTCTCGTAAAAAGAATTCCCGGCAATAAGGAGGCGAGGATTCTCTTGCCCCCCCTCCGCTCGAAAATTTCCACTGCCTGAGCGCGCGGATGAACGCGATAGTAAAGCGCGAAATAAATATATCTCTCCAACATAACGATAAAAGCACACGTGCAACGCTTGCCGTAACGAGCCCCGGCAATCTCGCCCAAGGACACCGCGCATTGGCCAGCATTTGTCACCCCATGGATTATTTTGATTTACCTAATTAATGACCTCGGACCCTCCCCCCACTAACCCCCAATCTAAACGAGATGGCGCCTTTATCGTCCGGCCGCTCTTCAATTAGCGTTAAGGGCCAGCGAAAATAGTCCTCCCTAAAATAAAAGGACCATCACGACATTTACAACGCTCCTATCAAGGCTCGACCACCCGCACCATCACACCCACTAATCCTCGCCAATTAATATCCACGTCGGTCGCCACGCGAAAGCCGCGCGCAAGCACACGAGGGCCCGATCGCCAGCCACAAGAGTCCCACCCGCGATGACTATTGGCCGGGATCTCGGACCCCGGACAGCTGGGGCACCTGGAAAAAAAGTTGGCGTGGGAGGCCGGGAAATCGCGAGGCCCGCACGTCCGAGACCGTAAAAGCCGTGCGACGCCGGGATTCGGCGAGTGATTTCCCATCTCCGGGGAGAGGCTGCGTCTCATACGTGCGCGGCCTCGCGATCGCTGATCTCGTCGATGCGCCAGAGTCAGGGCATTTGCGTAACCGCGGGTGCCCGGGCACGTGCCCGGCGCTGTTTGCGCTCACGTAGCCCCGCTTCCCCCGATATTTGCGCACGGGTCTTGAATTTTCAGGGAAGCTTCTATTTTCGTAATTATACGGGCGCTTTGGGCTTGTTTGTAGGCCGGCGAGCTGCCGCTCTTATTTATAGAAGAGAGGGCCACGTGACTCTTTCGCGCTCCTCGCCGATGAATAATTAAGGCGACTCGCTCGCCGCCGCCGCCACCGCCGCCACCGCCACAACGACCTAAGCAAATACGCTGATACTTTGGGGATTGATCGAGCTCCCTCTCTCTCTCTCACTCACTCTATCCCACTGCGTAAGTGTGTGGATGAGGGACGAGGAGGCGTCGCAGCGAGACTGCAAAGACCGTAGAGCGCTAAACAATGGACGCACAAGTCGTGCATGCGTGCGTGCGCGTGCGTGTGTGTGTGTGTGGGGTTGGGTAGTACCGCGGAAGGTGGCAGTAGGTGTCGAGCCGCGGGCTGCGGCTTGTTTTATTATTCAGGGTGGCTCGTCGATGGTGGCCCTTGGTAGGGTTCGGCTCTCGATGCCTCTCGTTGCTAGGAATAATCGCCCCTCGGGCAGCAATGTAAACTCGTGGCTGGGACGGGAAGTTCGCGGAGCAGTCGCGACTCGATTTTTTCAGTGCTTTCATCCATCAGGGCTTTGTTAGGCGTCGCTGATGCGTCGCCCTCCTTTCCTCCGCGGCTCTTATCCATTGTCCCGTTGCCAGTATGAGCCGAGGGGAAGGCGGAGAACGAAGGACGTGGGTGACGCGAGGTGGGGGAGTGGGGGAGGCGAGCAAGCGCGGGAGTGTTTTAACCGGCAGCGCATCAATCTGATTTTTTTCCTTTTTCAATTGCGATTCGAACGGGCCGATACGCAACTATAAATCTCGCTCCTTTCTGTGGCTGTCGATCGACTGCCGATAAAGTGCGATGCGATTATGCGATCAATCGGGGAAGCTTTACTATTTTCAATTATTCCCACCTCCATCCGTCTTCGTTCTCCCCTCTGCCCTCGTAATAATTCAAAAAATTGGAGACTCTCTTATGCGCTGGAAAAATTATTCGAAAATTGGTTTCATGGATGCTGGGCGGGCTGTCGGAGGTGGGGATTTTACTTGTGCGACGCCCAAGTGCTCCACGCACTTTGCTGCGGCCACTTGACATTATTGCGAGGATGAGCAGTCGATCCTCTCAGGGCCCTCCCGAGTCCTTATAAATGAACTTGGGGCGTGAAATGTGAACAGACGGTAATAAGGCGAGCAGCGGACTTGTGGAATTGGTATCCATTTTTTCAATCGACTTTATGTCTGCTTTCGAGTAAGATTCCGGACAAATGTCAGAATGCCGAGTACAATGGGGCTTGATGAGCAATAATTTTGCTCAAGTTTATCGGGACAATTGACGAAGGTCCGCTCCAAAAGTCTTCAAAATTACTGCCACCGCCGAGCCACAAGTGAAATACAATTTAAAATAAGATAGGACATTAGGGGATAATAATAATAATAATAATGGCGCCTCGGTTTCCCCAAAAGAAAAGTATACATGAAGAATTTTTTGGATTATTTATTTGCTCAACTGTTTAGTCGTTAGGATTTATTGAGGAATGTTCGGTTTATAACATCGGATCATCTGCAAACTTATATTTCACTTATAATTATCATCGATGAGAGTGCTAATAAAAATCGAGTTGATAAAATTTGTTTAATAATAAAAGATTTTCGCCACTCTTGCAAAAAAAAAAAAAAAACACGCTGGGCATACCTACGCACGAAAAGTATGCCAATTAAGGAACGTAAATTCGTCCGGACAATTATAAATTGAGCGCTCAATAGCTTTCCGAAGCCTATTACCATGGTCCTTAATATAATAATAGAAATTTCTTGGCGAGGCCAGTACTTTTATTGGAAAATCAATTAGCCGATGATTATTGCGCGCAGAATATGAAAATACTTCTCGTCGTAGCAATAATTCTTCTGATTCGCATGCGCCAACTGCGTTACCCACAACAATTAACAATTAAAACACGCGTTAGCGTTGCTGGACAACAACAACAAGAAGAAGAAGAAGAATAAGAAGAACACACGGAAATGTAAACAAATTCCCAAGCAGAATGAGACGCATGGGAGTTGAGGCAATTCCGAGGGCAGTTTGCAAAAGCTTGCTGCCGTAGCTGAAAATTTAAATTTCTCCTCGTCCTTCATCTTAAAATCTCCTGACGCATACGCGCACACTTGCCCGCGCGCCTCTCTATCTCCCCGAGGTAATACGAAAGACGTTGAGTGAAAGAGAGTTGAGGAAGGCGTGGGAGGGTGAGGGCCGGGGAGTGAGTGAGATAGAGGAAGACGAAGCAAGTCGATCGTGTGGGACGTATGTCTTTCTACTCGAGCTGTCTCGTTTCTCCTTTTCTCTGTGGATGCCATGGCACCCATCACACGAGAGGGAAGTAGGATCGGCGAGAGGGGAGAAACTCGAGCGGAGGCCAGCCCGGGGCTGGCTACGGACGGAGACACGAGGACTAGAACGGCGAGGACGCCGAGGACGAGAACGACGCCGGTGATGACGTTATAAAGTCCGCCAAGAAATAGAGTAGCGAGGAGAGCGAGCGAGCGAGCGAGCGGTGGGCGGGACGGGACGGGGGGTGGTGGTTGTGGTGGTGGTGGTGTTGGCCGAGGTGAGCGAGGGAACTTGGAGTGCGACGGTGGATAGAGGGGCGGCGCTTTTTACACCCAGTGGTGAGTGAATGACCGGTCAGAGCCGCCTCTCACTATGCGCAGGCAGTCGAGAATATATGAATGTGGGCTCGTGTGCGCGTTGTACGTGCATTGGTAATGGAGGCTGCTGGTCGCGCGTGTGTTTGTTTATTTGGCTACCTGTCGGGCAGCATGCGTGCCTGCCTGGACATATGTGCGCGCGTAGGCTCGCCCCCCCTCTCTCTCTCTCTCTCGGCCTTCCGTCCTTACGTCTTGGACTCTCGCAGGCTTCCTTGGACTTTCGCGTGCATGTGGAGCGCGACGAGTTGGCCTGGCTGGTGCACAGGCAGGAGCAGTCCCTCTCACTCCTCCGCCCCGGTGAGTGTGGCTGCTCTTTAACGCGGGAGGGGAGGAGCAAATATTTGAATTTGATTTTTGGCTCGCTTGTGCTTTGATTTTGCATTCCTTGGTCTACAGTGTACCGAGCAGGTGGGGGGCGGGGGGCAGTGCGACTGAATAATTATTCGATACGATGCTTGAAATGACAAAATTCTTAAGAATTGAAATGTGGAATTGGAGATAAGGCTTTTTATTATGCAGGCGCGAGTCTGGAATTGCCAGTCGGCAATTCAATGCTTGTAATATGTGAATTCTTAGTAAATGTAATCTTACGTGGAATATAATTTGACACTCGTAAAGTGCGCAAAAAAGAAAGAGCTCAAATAGATTTATTCGTGTCTTATAATTAGTTGGCTGGAGTGCCATTAGATTACTGAAAAATGCGTTGGAATTCTATCGGAAATGCCGTAATTATTGCAAATGCGTATATTTACGATACTTTGAAGTATATAGAATCATTTGAATTTCCTCAATTCGAATTCGCTCGTGCGCGCGATCCTCTCATTACTATTTATTATATTAAACATTACCTTCTACATCTTATCAAATGACATTTGCAAATTTAATTGTAAGTTCGCGTGAAATCCGAACACAAGTGGGGCTGCACCAGAAGAGATCAGCACTTGTAATGTGGAATAACTTATTTAGTGTATAAAAGTGCTGGGGAATTAGCCGATCTTTTAATAGTTAACATTTTAAATGAGCAGCAGTCGTTGTAAAACAGAGGCCGTTAGTAGGATTTTATGCAAATGCTTTGTAAAAGCTATGTTGTAATGCAGTTTTTGAAGTGCATTTGCACCGATTTCACCGAAAGGCGATTGCCTTCGAACTTACATTTGGACGACGATGTTGTAAAATCTGGCTCGGCGACATGCTAATGCGGCGAATTTTTCGCGCAAACAAGTGAAATTGTCGCCCATAAAAGCTAATAAAACTCGCCTCGAGCGAGCATCCATAAACGAACGAAAATGGACGAAAATGAACGTAACGCGCGCGCTCTCGGTTGCGCAATAAAATAGAATAAAATAAATCACCTTGTCCACGGAGTCATCTAAACGGACGTCCCCTCTGTTCACTCCCCCCTCTCACCCCCTCCCCATCCCCCCAAATCATTCCTTTTTCCATTTCGCAATCGCCAAGCACTTAGTCAAGCAGCCCAGCATCCCAATAGAATATTAATGGGGTATAAATAATTCTTGGCTCTATCAGGAGCGACAGTACGTCGACGTCGAGGAACTCGGCTAAGAATCAGAATCAGCGCCAATCATTTATTTACGGCGAGGATACGACGGGCAAGCTGACCTTCCATTCCGCCGCGATTTCGGCAAATTAGCCTTACCACTACGCGACACGAGGGCGCCCTTTACGACCTCCCGGACCTTTTGTAGCCGGGCGTTAATTAGGTACATCTTACCCTTCAAGCCCCCAATCCCCCTCCCCTCCCCCTCCCCCTCACCACCCAACACAGCTCACGTTCGTCGTCACATATTTTACTCGCGGATTATGGCAGTTCGGATCCTCAACCCCCGCGCTCCTTGGAGCCGAGGAAGTTTGGAGTGACCGAGTTGAGCGATTGGAGGGAGGATGGCCGAGGGAGGTGTGCGCGGCGTTAAAAGGCAAAGACGAGCGATGGACGCTCTCATGGCGAGCCATTTTATTATAATCCCAGTCGGAAGGAGCTCCGATAAACTCGGCCGCGCAGATGTTTGCTCGCAGCTGTAAAAGCCGGCTATCTCGCGTGATATTATTACATTTCGCGGCCGATAATGCAATAATAAGTATCGGAGCGCGATGGAACATACGATAGGCATTGGCTTGGATGGGAAGAGCATTTTACCAGATCATCAATTACTTACTTCCTCGCAAATTATTCCATATTACGAGGATAATGAGATATCCCCGCCAGGCATCGGCAGACTTTTCTTCCTACTACAACGACGTACATATCCACACACATGTATATGTGTATGTATGTGTATATACAGTTGCGGGCATATTATACATGGCGGGGATACAATTAGAGCGGCATAACGAGAAGTATTAAGAGTGAGCGAGTGGCAGGGGGAAACGGGAAGATTTCCTTAGCGCGACAACACTGTTTTACATGAGAATATCCTGACGAAGATGTGTGCTATATATGAGGCCATTCCGTTATAATGAATTCGACAGAGGAGCCGCTTGTAAGAGGGTGTCATTGTTCCCAGAGAATGGCTGAATTTCGCACAAAACTGCTCCGAGGCGAGGAGCGGCTCCTGCCAACAATGGCAAAATCAACTGTTCCTCCGAGTATAATTAAAAATCACTTTTCCACAAAACGAAAATTGCATGTATTGCTACTAGATGCAGTAGCAGTGCTTTGCAGTCGCGAACTATTTGGCGCGAGACAACGGCAAACGCTCAATGACGATTATTCCCTCGATTATGGATGATTGATGCAGCTTTGGGTGTTTGGGTTTTTACATCCGTGGTATCAGCGATGGTAGGGACGCGCCTGGAATTTCCAACGTCTTTGAATAATTAATCTACGGGTGGCAGAGTCACGAGAACTTATTCCCTCGGAATGATGTGCCGCGGCATTATCGTGGCGAAAGGCGCTTAAAACGAAAAATCTGTTGCTCTTAATGGGCGGCATTAGCCCCGGGATTAGGCGCTAATTACTCGGGCGGGCGAAAGAAATTACGAATTAAAAATGCAAAATTTCGGCAGCTCGCGCCAACTCTTATTAACACGGGCGAGTGCGACTGTGGCTGTTAATAATCGCGGGGCCGTATGAGCTCCCGGCAAATGCAACGACTTGGCATTTGCTAAACGATGCTCCAGACACATACTCTTCCCTCATTTCGACAAATAATGATAATAATGCAGCTTAAGAGCGTCCAATGACACAGGATAACAGAGAGGGAAGGCAGCCGGTAGAGAGCCTGGCGGAAAAGCTCGCACAGGTGGGGCGCAAAAAAATGGAGCGGCAGAAGAACAAATTGGATGGACGACGACGAGGACGTCGAGAGGAGGAGGACGACGACAAGAGGAGTAAGCGGAATGAGCGAAATGAGTGAAAGATGACATTCTTGTGTGCGTATATCGCGGAAGCTCGTCATTAGCGAGGCGAATCCCGAGCGATGCGCGGCATCTCTCGGCCCTCGTTAAACAAAAGATGAGGAAGCGCGAAGGAGGAAGAACTTTGGTTATGTTGGTGATACGGCATTTGGAAGTTGGCTTAAAATCCAACTCCATCGCGCTACTCTGGCCACTCCATTCATCGCGCCCAGCAAACGCAGTTAATTAACTTAAGCTAATAGCGCATCCGATTAAATGACGGCGAAAAGCTTTTTGCAGCGGAGCCGAACAGTGCATTTGGCCAGGGTTTCCTTGTTTAGTCAGCCACGGAGTTGCGGAACAACCTGGGCGCGACCGACACCCAGCAAATTACTCGCAGCTGTGATTTATAATTTGCTCGAGATGCTTTGGCATCGATCCTCGCCCTCCCCCACCAACTGATAATCCTGACGCTCCTGATGAATAATTAGGAAAACGTTATCGAGCCTCGCAATTGCCACCGACGGCTGACAATTGTCGGCAGGCCGTCGGAGGAGGAGGAGGAGCTGGCGGATCTTTAAATCAAATTTCTGACGGATGAACGCGACTTTAGAGGCAGTTTTATCACGCAACTTTTCTCCCACCTTCTTCTTTCTTGCTGTTTTTCTCTCCTCTCGAACCCCGCCGTTGCCTTCCCCCCCCCCCGAGTTTTTTGGCTTTTAATGCGACATTCTTAAATGCTCGTTACTTGGGATGCGCCGTAAATATTAACGGCCTTGTTCATTTTCAGCTGGAATTAACTTTGCTCGCTACTAAGGCAGCCCGTCGTTACTCGAAAGCTTTATTGGATATTAAATATTAAAATCAATGATTATCCGCGCTCTTCACTTCCAACAATTGGGAAATTAATACATTAAGTGAAAGCAAGTGCACGAGCGCACACTGTGCCTCCCCGCCCCCCCCGTCGTTCGATTAGCTCGAAAAGTGCACGCGCACAAGCAAAAGGAAAAAGTATCGCCCACTCAAATTAACGGCACCGTGACCTCGCACACATTCGAATTTACATTAATTGTCCGAGGCATACGCGACAACATTCAAGCCATAATATACGAAACGCATATTACCACCAAATACCTAAATAAAAGGCGTTTTTTCCACACACGCAATTCCGCATATATATATATATATATATCATTAATAAAATGGCTGATTCATCACCGACCCGACCTCGGAATTTTTACTTTTTAAGAGTAATTAATATTGCAGAAACTATATAAAAGCTGTCATCGTAGATAATCCAGGAGGAGGAGAAGGAGGAGGAGGTATAAGCGCAATATTTCCTAAATTATTTTACTTTTTACTTTAGCAGTATATATCTTGTTAGTTTTAAAACTCGTAATCATAAAAACTAATTTTCTAATGTTTGCTCTCAACATTTTTTAAGTTATCAGACTTTCAGGAGTTTTCAAACTTTTAACAACCATGTATTTTTATACTATTACGAAATTGTCTATTAAACGGAATTTTAGTCCACTACGATTTTATACGCCATCGCTCTTCCCTTATTAACCAGCAGCTCGCATCTCCTAAGCCATCAAAAGCCCTCAAAACGAATAATCGACGGCCCCTCCAATCGACCCCGCACCGACAACTCCACCATCCTCAGGCCCACAACAGTTAAAAAACAGCCGCCAAACACATACGAAGCATAATCGCACCGACAACACGCTTAGCCCTGCAATCACCGGGAATGACCGTTTGAGCTCTCGCAACTCCACAAACATCGATCCTAACCTCGCCAATAAGAACTCAAAATCCGAGTTCTTAGAGCCTCCGAGCCTCCTCCCCCCAACAACAACCCAACCTCCGATACGGGCTGCGCAGCTCTTTCAACGCAGCCGGATTTCGCACTCGAATCGGCATCTCGGCCACGAGCACGCGCTACACCACTTTCCCTCTTTCGCCCCGATCGACAATAACGATTGAGCAGCCCGCAACCAGGACGGCAAAATCAGCGCCCGAGCGGCAATCCAATCTACGCGAGTGCGTCGAAAAGTTTAGCGCGCTCCCGTTCTCACAGCTCTCCTCCGAACCGCGACAACTGCGTCTCTCTCCCCCCCTCCGCCCCCCCTCCCCCCCCTCCGCCACCGCCCCACGCCCCCCTCCCCGCTCCGGGACCTCCCCTCCG